>CAJHQP010010135.1:0-19712 GCA_905132765.1 Moricandia arvensis
AATGGTAGATAAGTGAACTAACCAAAGCATAGATGATAAGACTGGTTAAGTGTCTGGGTGTAACTAGTTCAAGGATTGGTAAATTATATTCAGCTTCAAATAAGAACACTGATCTAATCTAGAAATCGACTAAGGAAGTTATTGGCTATGATCTAAGATAACCCTCACCCAAAGGGGAAAATTATATCAAAATGGTTAAAAATTAAGAGGTTCAACAAGGAAGTGGCCTGAGCAATGAAAGACATCGACCGCGGCTTAAACAGTCGGTTCGGGGCCCCTAACCAGAGGCACGTGAATCATATGTGTTACCTCCTTCTTCATCACATCTTCAACTTAAAAAATAAAAAATAAAGATGTTGGAGAAGGAGAAGAAGAAGCAAGGCAACAATGTATATGGGTGGATGAAAAAAGAGTGGGTGCCGGGTTTGAAAGCTAAGAAAAAAAAAAAGAAAAACGAGTAGTGCTTGTGGACATCAATGGATCTATCATCTCTTACAATTTTGTGCGATATCCAGCTTCCTCTACAAAAAAATGGTTGCCCTAAACACTTCTAACTCCCCCATAAAATAGCTTGTTTTATATCTAGCATTGTGGACCGTGAATAATGCATGAGATGAGAAGGTCATGCAAATCTTAACTGAATGTAAGGAATTTTTTCCGGGAAAGTGTAGCTTTTGAAGGTTTGGGAAATCAAGTGTGGAGCCGATTTGAAAAGCGGTATGTGGGCTTTCGGTATAGGTGTGTTGTCTTAGTTTTGTTGCATGTATGGTTCAGAGATTCGTGGCTGAAGTATGGTTGCTGGAGAATAGAAGAGTTCCCGCGTTTTCAAACTTTTCTTTCATTCTTTATGCACTTGATTTTGTTTGAGTACAAACAAGGATATAAGTCTGGGGGTTTGTTGTATTTTGTTATTGACACATTCTAACAAGGTTTTCTAAAGTGCTTTTGAGAGTTTATAGAGTCTTTTTCGAGTCTTTACAGGTATGCAGTAGGTTGTAGATGAATGTGGATCATTTGGAGGAAAGCATGTGATATATTGTGTTTTAGACATATTCTATATAAGTTGTGTCATTTGTTTTCAAGGTTTTACTGAGTCTTTTAAGTCCTTTTCTAGTCACTACAAGTCCGGAGTAGGTGGGAAGGCTCTTGGAAGAACACCAGAAAAAATAATCAAATTTGAGTTTTTCTGCGGAGCGGGCAGACAGAGCAACCGAGTGGTTGATCCTAAACGGAGCAACCGCTCTCTTGCTCGAGATTTTTAAGGAAACTACCAAGATATTTTGGGATTTTCCCTACTTGTCCTTTTTTTCCTCTTGAGCCGCCAAGACCTGCAAAATATATTTTTTCTCAATATTCTTATCAGGCACACCACTTTTTATAGATATTTTTAGAGAGCAGCTAGCAATTTGCAATATTGAAGGGAGAATGATCTCCACAGTCTTGAGAAGAATCATGAACCCTATTCTCGTATTTCTGCAGTTTATCATCATGCTTTCTTCATCTATTATCTCTGTGTTTTCTCTTCATGGCTGAGTAGTCTATTGCTTAGTCTAGGGTGTTAAGAGATCATAGATTAATGAAACAAAAATAATGATTGATGTTTCGATTGTCTCTATTCATTGTTAAACTTAAAGCTTGAATTAAACTAATTTCTGATTGCCTGATTCTAGTTTTAATCTATTCACCAAAAGTATTATAGGTTGCTAGAAATAACATGTATGAGTGATTTGTCCCTAACAAGCAAAAAATAGATGTTAGGGCGAACTTGAACTTATCGAATCTGGTCTTAATGTTTATCATCTTTTTCCGATTCAAATGACAGTTTAGACATTAGGAATTCATGATAAAAGGATGGATGCCACGAAAGTAGATCGATCTTGCCTTGTTGTTCGAGTTTAAGACTTGCTGCAATTTGTTCCTTGAATAGATGTTTGGCTCATGCTCGTTGATTTCTCATCATTTACCCTAGGCTTATCTCTTTTATAATATGAAAACCAATCCAAATCATTCTCTATTACTTGCTTATTTCTCATTAATTTATTTGCATTAAATTGATTTTTCTTAGCTTAATATTAAATTCATAAAAGCAAAAGTGTAAAACTGATCCTCTAGAATTGAACAAATATTACATCAAAATTGATAGCTTGCACTGTAACACACAATTTTGGTGTCACTACAAAAAATATTGGTACTAGTAACACCACAAAAACGCTACCATATGATTTACGTAATGTTTTATGAACGCCAAGTTAGCCGCAGCTATAATAGACTCTCCCTCTTATTGTAGTATTTTTTTATGTTTTATGATAATTAGAGATATTATAGGAGTTTTTCTGCTATAGTAATCTATTTAATGACACATGTTTCGTAATATTATATAGTTTTCTATGGCATTTATGTCGTGTTGCAACATAATTTTATAATAACACATTTTCAGTGTAACTGAATTATATATATATATATATACATAATATATATATATATATATTATAAATTATTCACAATATATATTTAATTTCTTTTAAAAATATATAAATTAGAATTTAATTTATAATTAAGTAGGTTTAGTTGAAAGTTTTTAATAAAATTGGTATTTATAATTTAAATTTTGATTTACATGGTTTACAATTACAAAATGGTTTACAATTACAAATTGGTTTACTAATTAATTATCCCTAACTAAATCTAATACAACTAACAAAACTACGTTCTTCTTCAGTCTCCGCGCAGTCACCACACCACAACCATGCTGCTCGCATCTCCACCGCATGACCACCACCGGCTTGCACCGCCGCGGCAGCATGCTTGACCGGAGACTCCGCTATGTCACACCACTGCTTCTCCCTCCCTGCTCCTTAATAAATCTGTAAACAAAACAAAAATCAATCATAAATTTATAAAAAGATAGACGAGAAGAGAGCAGAAAAGAGGAAGGTGAAGTGAGTTGACCTGTGGTGGTGGTGAGGAGGTGAAGCCAACGCAGATCTTAACCAGAAACGAGTCTGCCGCGCCTCCACCGTTGCATTAGCGCCTCCTCCGCCTTTCTGAAGAAGATGGTTGGACTAGTCTACCTATTTCTTCTGTTTCTGCAAAGTAGCAACAACAAAGCTTTTACTTAATCCCTCCAGAAAATCCGATCTTTAAATAATAAAGTATCTTCCTTTTTCCACTTACCAAGCTATACGAGAGTGAAGGGGAGAGCACCGGCTATGGAAGCAAGAACCTGATTTACTACTAGAAAATGGAAGCGAGAGATATGTGTTTGCGAGATGTGTCGTGTGTGTGAGAGAGAGATTAGGAGAGTGAGACACAGAGGTGTCAGTGTGAGATGAATCATGTGTGTGATTGAGGTTAGGAGAGTAATACAGAGAGCAGTGAGTGTGTTTTGAGATGTTTAAGAACAAATATGGAGGAAAAGAATTCTGAAAACAGAAAAAGAAATCTGTGAAGAGATATTTGTCGATGATGGAACAGAAGATGACAGAGATGGAGAGAAAGAGATCTGTGAAGATAAGAGAAACAGAAAAAAAAAAGGAAAAAAGAAAATAAAACAATCACATCCATTGATTTATGGGAAAATTGGAAAAATGGAACACTCTTAACTTTTATTTGTCTTAGTAGAACTTTTGATATTTTTGGTTATTTTAGACATATTTTACCCTTATATGATGAGAAAAATAATAAATTAAATTTTAAAAATAGAAAAATATGAAAACTATTGGAAACATAAGTATGAGTATTTGTATGTTTAAATTTTTTTTTAAAATAATGGAATCATATTTTATTTTTTGTCCTAGCTAGGATTTTTGGTCATCTACTTAATCTATAATATCGCATACTAAGTATTATACATAGATCTATCCAGGTTATAAAACGCAAACAAAACTTTCCTGTACATTTTATCTAAAATAGAATTCGTTAGATTATATTCTAGCAAGATGTCGTTAGTCTACATGTAGCTTGATTACAACTTATAATCATGACTCTACGATATAACTTTTCTTGCTCATGTGTCATAACTTATTCTGCCTTTTACCCTATGTTATGCATGTGGAAGAATAAGCTTTACACCCACTCTATAGTGTTCTGCGTATAGTAGGATACATATTCTAACCAAATCTACACTAAATCACGAAAATATGGAAACTTCTATATTTCAATTAATATCTTTCCTAAATCTACACTAAATCTATCCTAAATCCCACGTTTTTTTCCTCCCATGATTCTTTTCCTTTTTTGCTTTGTTTCTCTCTCTTCTTCATCAACATAACCATATTATTCTCTCTAGCAATACAACATGATGTTAATTTATGTTAAATCCGGTGTATGGATGTCTAGTTGCAGTGATCAATGGAGTTTCATGGAATGAAGTTTCATGGTAGACAAAGAAAAGTGTGGTCGAATGGTAACATTAGAAAAGACTACTATGTTGGAGCAGCTCAAGATCATGGTATGATGTGTGACTACTATGGGATGGACCATAATGTGGTTAATGTTCATTTCAGTAGAGTGATAATTTTGAAACTCAACGCATTAAAACATCTCTTTCCTACAAACAACCTCCATACCGAAGTAACATTATTCATAATGAACAAGCACCAGTAAAAAAAAATAAAAGAACTAATTTTATTCCAAGACAAGTTCTCGTAAACCGATTTTACGGCCAAATAATGAAATACTAGAAAACTAAAGAGGCACATAAACAATGCAAAATAGACTAACAGAGTTGCTCACAAAGCTTATTAGAAATTTTAAAACAGAACAACCATAGACCAAAACATGCATTCCTCTGAAACACCACTTCAAGTTACCTCTTAACCCTCTGAAACTCCATAAGAAAAAACACAGTAAAGGTTGAGAAACCACCTCTTTAATGTCTTTCATAACGTGTCCCAATTCACTGTTATTTTTGCAATTAAGTAACCATATAGTTCTTTCACTTATAAAGCTATAACAATGAACTTCTCCTCGATACTAAAAAGGGAACTGAAACTCTATCAAGATTATCACCGACCAAAGAAGAAAAACATGACGTTCATCCTCTGACCACATATAAATAAAACCAGTATCAGTACGATCATCTTTCTCTATTATCCATTCTATCTCAAGTAAGAACGATCTACCATTCAAAACCAACAGAATATACTTGACTAAACCATAATTATTATTCCATGCTGCTGTGAAAACAATTACCAACTGGAAACACAAAGAAAACATCTCATGGGGAGTGAATTTTTATTTGACTCATAATAACTCAGTAAAGAGAAAACCAACAAATCTCTTAAAACTAAAAACCTTAGAGGAATATTTACCCTAGCATTATTGAAAATAAAAGACCAAACAGCCTGAATTCCAAATTCGTCTTGAAGATCAGCCTTCAGTAAGCTTTTCCCAAGCAAATCTCTGAGATACCCAATAGAGATCACTTGCTAACCACCTTCCCTCAAACGCTTCCAACCAAACCAATCCCCAATATTCCAGATGCGGCATCGTATCTCCGTCACTTTCTCATAATTTTTTCCCGACATCTTGAGAAGAAACCAGCCAAGAACCGCAAAGAGTGAATCTCCACTTTGCATCGTCACATACTATGACCCAGATCTTGCCAAGCACAACCGTAGTCGCATCGGATCCCCAAGTCTTCATCGTCTTCGAACCCTAGCGGAAAAACGCTTTTTTAGTCGCCGTCATGTCTTTATCTTTACCTTTTTTCTATTTTACCTTTTTTAACTTAACAAAACTGTATTAAAAACAAATTAAAATATTATATAATTTAATTTAGATTAATATAAGGGTATAATGGTATTAACAATAATTAAAATTCTAATGGGACAAAAAAGTTATAAAAAGTCTTAAGGGGACAAACCCAACTTGTGAGTGTCTTATTTTTCCAATTTTTCCTTGATTTAATTGTATCCTACGGTTCAAAGGGTGATCCGCGGGTTCAAAGGATGATCCGCGGGTTCAAAGAGTTATCCGCGTGATGAGAGTGGATATGCGTATAGTTTTCCTTTTTATAATAGTTACCCAATAATTATTTTTCTTTTTGTTTTTATCTTTTGTTGTTCCATTTTCTTTGATGACTTTTGGTTTATAATATTTTAAATTGATGTTTGATAAAAAAATAATATTTTAGAATTAATACTTTAAAAATCTGTTAATATAGTTATTGACTATTAGTGTACATAGTTGTGGTTGAATTTAAAGTATATGGTTTCAAGTTATTGAAATAGAATTGTGGTTAAGTGGAAATTAAGGATAAATATTTGAAAAAAAATTAAGAAAGTTAAAATTTCTATAAGGAATAGGTTTTAGTCTACTATTTATATTATTTGTAAAGATTAGATCTATGATTTTGTATGTTGGGTTTAAATTTGGGGTTTAGGGTATTAGATTTAGGATGTAGATTTAAGATTTAGTGTTTGAGATATTATTTTTTCATTTGAGATTATATTTAAATGATTTAAGTTTAAGATTGAAGTTATATTATGAAAAGATTGAAAATTAATTTTCATTTAAAAATTAAGATTTAATGTTTTAAGATATAGGTCAATATGAGGTATGTGGTTTCGGGTTTAGGGTTTAGGGTTTAAGGTTAAGATTTAAAATTAATTATATGGTTTGAATTTTAGAATATACTTGGAGTTTTATTTTAAAATTTATATTTTAAGTTTGAGGGTTAGATTTTAAAAGCATGTTTAGTTTTTTTTTAAACTACTAATTACAAACTTTTATATTCCATAAATCATTAAAAATTCGCTTACAATAGTATAACCGGTTTATTAGTCTATACAAAAAAATCAGTTCACACTAAACTAAACTAAAACCAAAACTAATTTAGTGCACTGGTATGTTATTTTATAATGATATTTCATTAGACTTATATATAACTTTTATAATAAACTTTCCAAAATACATAATTTTTATAGCATAACTTATCCAAAATATACATGCCAAGTCTAATACTAACTGAACATACTACAGAACTTTAAAACTTGTAAAAGCTCTTTGCCAATAGTCTCCAGCAGATCCTCCATGCTCTGTTCTATGTTGTCTGTATTAATTGGAGAAACTACTGAAATCTGAACATAAACCATTACAAAGATCTCTTAAGAGACTTCCACTGTTTTTCTTTCAACGCCATTAACAGTCTACAATAAGTGCATTTCCAATCAATGTTTCTACACAAATGTCAACACCGAGGATCTCAAAATTTCAATACAAGACGTAATTACGAAGCTTATCAAAAAGGGCCACAAATCTGAGATGTGACAGAGAAACTACCTTCAAACAGAAGAAATGCATATATATCAGACCAAAACATCAATGTTTGAGTAAGCCCAAACAAATCAGAACCCTAACTAGATCTTCAAAGTCTAGTAATAGAAACAAAGCTCCTCTGATGCAAGTAAGTCACTATTTAAATCGAGGTTTGTCGGTTTCCAGTGAAAGGACGAAACTCGTCGGTGGGTTAATTTTGAAGACGTTTATATTAGGCTAAGTGACGTTCTGTCGAATATAAAAGTGTAGGTACAAAAAGAGAGTGGCCGGTGCTCGAGAGCTGGCTGGGAAAAGTAAAAGTTGGTAGAACAAAAGATATAAAACCCTAATTCTAGCCTCTAAGTCGTAGTGTGTCCCCCTTCCTCCTTGCCTTCCTTCTCCCTTTTATAGGCGACTTGAAGCAGTGGATGGCCTAGGTCGGTTTGGGCCGAGTGTCCTTTAGTCGCTTTTGTGAGCCTGTTGAGGGTAGGTCGTGATGGCTAAAAGCAGTTTGAATGAGACACGCGCGAGTCGCATTCGCTTAGCCATGAGCCGAGCCGAGTAACTCTGAATTCGATTGGCCATGCCATCTATTTCATGGGACTTGTGGGGGGGGGATGTTATCCGCCTCCTACAATAAGTTCCCCCAGTTCATTGATGTGCGGAGCAGCGGATCTCAATGGATTAGTAGGTCCTGGTTCAGTAATAAGTGGCCTGGTGCGAGAGACCGGGTCTTTGGTGCTTTTTTCTGTCTTTTACTTTCTGTCTCGGCGAGCAGCTTGATGGGATCGCCTATTTCCATTGCTCAGGGGACGCTTTGTTATCTCGGTGAGCGACAGAATGGAGTCGTCAGATTGTGCCGTTCTAAAGGCGTTTTGTTGTTCGTCGACGAGCGGCAAAACATAATTATCAGAGCATACAACTCATCTCAACTCAACTCCTTCTAGAGCCAGCTTATGACGAGCGACAGAGCAGAATCAAAAGGTGGTACCGTGCTAGGAGCGTCGGATCGTAAGTCGGTAATCAAAAAGATGTGACGAGAGGAGGTGGGTAGTTTGATGAGAGAGAGTTGACTCGTCTGTTTCATGGTTTAATCGGTCATAAGAATTCAAAAGGTTGCATGAAAAGTGGGCATCTCGTAAGAATCAAGGCCCATTTATGTCGGAAGTTAAAAAGTCACAGAGAAAAGAAAGTGGTTGAGGCCCAATTAGGCCTTCGTAAACCTAATTATGACGCCTCTGTGAATCGCGCCTCTCCACTTATAAATACGCGACCCCCTCTCATTCTCTCTATTCTTTTCCGCAAGTGCAGGTACTCCTCCTCTCCCTTCTCTCTACTTTCTATCTCTAGCTTCTGTTGTAGAATATATAGTTTGTATCGGTAAGTATGTGTCCTCGGGGAAGATTGGCTTGGGAGGAAAAGGGGAAGGCATTAGCCACTGCGTCGAGTCCCGCCAGAGACGAGACAACCAACGAGCCTGGTACGGCCTTGGATAGGCTGTAATTCCCTGGATCACTTGAAGGGGCGTGTGTGTATGATAGATGATGATGGACTTTGCTAAAGAGCTATGGATTGCTCAGAAGCTGTTTTGCTACTCTCAAACGCAGGATAACCCTGGGTAGTGTCTGAGATGGATCACAGAAGTTGAAACCTTCCTTAGTGTGATGTATAACACGTTCACAATGTGAACAAAGGAGACAAGTCTCCAGAACAATCTGGTTTTGCACCAAAAGGCAGTTTTCTTAAAAATATCTATTGATTGAAAATTTCCAGCTGCGTACAATGATAAATAGAAACGCCAAGCTACCCTAATCCTAAACCAGAATGGTTTAGTTTAATTTTATTCCTAATCCAATTCGAAATTGGTTTATTACTCCTAATCCTATTAGAACTTGGTTTACAAAAACTGAAATTACAAATAAAGGAAATAAACCAACAAGCTGGTTCTTCTTGGCCTTCTCTTCCTTTTTCATGATGGTCCACGAATTTAGCTGAGTATTGGAGTGTCTCCTGATGGGATTTGGATCCTCCACGTGATGTTGTACCACTTCTCTCTATCTAGAACCTCATAGATCATTCCAATGAGACCTTGAAATTGTCCATTAAGCTGCACCATGATCACTGATATAGCTGACCCATACATTGTTTTCAATCCATTGAGTTTAAGCCTGAACAGGATCGCACCATCCCGTCTTCCTTTAAAAGGATTTGTCCTCAAATCCAAGCTTTGTATGATAATAGAACCTTGATCACTCAACTCCAAAGTGCATGACCTGACAATAAAAAATATCATCACCTCTCCAATCCTTCCAGGGTCAAACACAAAGCTCTGGAATCCTTTTTCATGTCTCAGCGACAACTTGGAACTTTTCTCAGTCTATGTAGCTTCTAAGGCATATGATTCCTTCACTTTGTTGAGTTCGAAGCTGACTGCTTTACACCAGGATGTTCCTACACGTTTCCTGCTCATTGACATGGGACCATGTACTTTCAGTTTCATCTTCTTATGGTCAGGTAGTCGTGTGCATTGGTCTCCATACTCATCCTCCAGTTTTGGCTTCTCTTTAACCACACATAGTTCCTGCTTTGCTCTTCTCAACTTCTTCTGATAAGTTATGGACCTGATCAGGCACGTGTTGCCTCCCAACTCTCCTATCTTGCCACTGCTGCTGATTTGGATCATTCTATCCTCTCTCACTTCAAAAGCATTTGACCACGAATCTTGTTTTTCAAGAGTAAATGAACTCTGCAAATCAAGCTTGAATGCAGCTGCTTTCTGGACCAGAATGTTGTTACTTCTATCAAACACAAACAAACTTCCTCCTGGTTCAAAACAACTTGTTGGAGACCCTTGACAAACTTTAGATGATCCACGAGATGTCTCTGAACCCACACAAGAGGTTTGGCTAGTTGATCAGAAGAAACAATTTCAACATCGCCTTGATCAACCAAATCTGCAAGCACTGAATCAGTAGCTCTAGATGATCCACCAACTACTCCTACATCAGCTTGGTTTTGACCAGACACGTGAACACACATAACTGTTGATCTCTCCTCTTGTTTCAGTTGATCATCCAAGTGTTGTTCCTGAAAAGAAATTGCCGGTTTTGGACTCAATCTCCTCTTCCTCCTCAGCTTGTTTTGACTCAATCTCCTCTTCCTCCTCAGCCTGTTTTAAAGCTGGCTTAGACCACGACCTAAACTGATCCAAAGCAAGTGTCTTTGTTTCTTCAGGTCGTGCTTCCTTAGGTGGATTTAGATCAGGAGCTTTCAGTCTCTCACGATCTGGTTTTGATGATAATACAGACCTCCTTTGCTGATCTCGCATCAAAGCATTGACTGCTTTTTGTATCTCTTGGGTTATTATGTCTTGGAACTGCTGGTTATGCAAGTAATCAAGTCTACGCCTTTGCTGTTTTGCTTCCTGGACGAGTTGATACTCTCTCTCAACCTCAGACTGCTCCTTGATTCTTCTTATCTCTTGCCAATACTCTCTTTTGTCTTTGAGCACAACTCTCTCCCTAAGTTTTATGTTCCTCTCAATAGAAGACATTGTAGATCTGATGGTAACTGTCACATAACGTGATTTCAGATTAAGAACACAAACCCTAACCTTCAAGTGGCTCTGATACCACTTGGTATGGCCCTGGATAGGCTGTAATTCCCTGGATCACTTGAAGGGGCGTGTGTGTATGATAGATGATGATGACGGACTTTGCTAAAAAGCTATGGATTGCTCATAAGCTGTTTTGCTACAATCAAACGTAGGATAACCCTGGGTAGTGTCTGAGATGGATCAGATAAATTGAAACCTTCCTTAGTGTGATGTATAACACGTTCACAATGTGAACAAAGGAGACAAGTCTCCAGAACAATATGGTTTTGCACCAAAAGGCAGTTTTCTTAAAAATATCGATTGATTGAGAACTTTCAGCTGCGTACAATGATAAATAGAAACGGCAAGCTACCCTAATCCTAAACCAGAATGGTTTAGTTTAATTCTATTCCTAATCCTAATCCAATTCGAAATTGGTTTATTACTCCTAATCCTATTAGAACTTGGTTTACAAAAACTGAAATTACAAATAAAGGAAATAAACCAACAAGCTGGTTCTTCTTGGCCTTCTCTTCCTTTTTCATGATGATCCACGACTTTAGCTGAGTATTGGAGTGTCTCCTGATGGGATTTGGATCCTCCACGCGCTGTTGTACCAAGGCATCTTCTCTTCTCTCTATCTAGAACCTCATAGATCATTCCAATGAGACCTTGAAATTGTCCATTAAACTGCACCATGATCATTGGTATAGCTGACCCATACATTGTTTTCAATCCATTGAGTTTAATCCTGAACATGATCGCACCAGAGCTGCTCGAGGACTTCGATTTGGTGCATCAGAACGCACTAACGAAAGTAGCCAACCTCAATCTGACGCAGAGACTGGTAGTAGTAGATGCGGAGAGGGAGATCCAAGGGGAAGACGATGGTAACGCTGCGGCAGACTTGCTAGGCAACGAACGATCTAGGCCGATCCAACCTAGGCCAGTCCGACTTAGGCCAATTCAGAGGGAACATCCAGCGGCGACTTCCCCTCCAGTCCCGACCCGTTACCTTGGTTGCAGTATTTTCGGGTGGCTTTCTGCCGTCCCCCGTGAATTGTTGCATCCGGTCGAAGTCCCAAGATGATCGTGGGAGGGAATGCCGGAGACGAAGTCGACTACCGAGAGCATGGAGATGTTCCTCTCGGATTGCACCGCTGTCGGTGTGACGTATCTGATTATGACAAGGAGCAGCTCCCCTGATTGCCGCCTATCGGGTATCAGTGCGTCTACGAGTCGTACTTCCAGAAGGACACCAAGCTCCGGTTCCCGATCCCACGACTGGTTACGTTGTACGTCTTCCATCGGGACGTGGCAATCTGCCAATTTCTGAATGGCTCTTTCTGTTTGATGGTGGTAATATTGGTGATGGCGGCGGAGATCGACATGTCGCTGTGTGCGTGAGCGTTTGAAGAGCTGACATTGGTGAAGCCTATGAAGAACGGTTTCTTTTCGGTGAAGATGATGCCAAAGTACAACATAATCGCGGGTCATCCAAACAAGACGTGCCGCCGAGTGACAAGTCCCGAGTCTTCTGGAATTGGCGTATTGGTAGATTGCTGCTCTCAATCGATATTTTACTATGCTTGTCTGGCTATTTTCTTTGTCGTGCCGTTATCCACCCGTACCTGGCCGGCATTCTAGGAAAGTTCTACAACAACGCTCGAGCCTTAGTCGAACTCGGGCATCAGAATTGGCCTGATATAAGCGAGGAGAGAGTTCGTCACGCCTTGGATTGTATAGACAAAGGCTAGGTCTTCTTCCGTCGGGTTTATGTTCTTGTGTTTCTTCTATTGACATCTCTTAATCCTCCCAATTATTATTTTCTCGTGCAGGTGACTGGGATTATAATCTCCCTTGTCAACCCCGAAAAGGCAAGAAGAGGTCTTCTTTATTTTCGAATGCCGAGTAGCAAGAGATAACCAAGGCTTTAAAGATGAGGGAAATGCCAGAAATTTCTCCCGTCGTTGAAGACAGGATCGAGGGTCCTTCTGCCGCGGCTGGGCTTATGAGGGCCTTAGACGTGTTTGGCCATGATAGGACTGAGCTTGGGAATCTCGTCATTGAAGTTATTCCCAAAGTCGCAGGCTTCGAGATTCCGCTCCCTGGTACGGAGGCCCCTAGGCCCTCTGAAGAGTGCAAGAAGAGCACGCGGGATGATATACCCATCGATGATGACCAACAGGGCGAGGCTGGAGCGGCCGAGGGGGGTCAGTTGGAGGTTCCCTTGAAGAAAAATAAGAGGAAGAAGAAGAAGTCGGCCGAGAAGCACCCTGCTCTTGACGAGAGAGGAATCCCTTACCTACGAGACAAGCCTTTGGATGACCTTGGCCTATATGGGAGCTTCGAGGGAGGTTCAAGTGACCCGCCGGCGGTCCTGGTAGGAGATGGGACTTTGCCCTGTTCCCAATCAATGCAGTAAGATGTCCCTCCTGAGACAACAACGAAGAAGAAGAGGAAGAGGAAGAGGACTGAGTCGGATCAGGCTTCCGAGCAGATTGATCGTCGAGCTCAACCGACGTCTGTGTCGGATCCTGGGGCCCCCAAGATTTCTAGGTAGAAGGCTATCACTTGGAAGCTTAGGAATCCATTCCCCGACCGGTTGACTTCTCCTACGATTCTGATACCTTGCTAATCTGCAATGGGCCCGAATGCTCGAGCCTATTCCGCCAGATTAAGGGAGGACCGAGGGAGTTGCTGG
The DNA here is from genome assembly GCA_905132765.1 of Moricandia arvensis. Lineage (NCBI taxonomy): Eukaryota > Viridiplantae > Streptophyta > Magnoliopsida > Brassicales > Brassicaceae > Moricandia > Moricandia arvensis. The sequence continues at coordinate 13,560 of CAJHQP010010135.1, forward strand.
TTGTCGACGAGTTGGTGTTCAAGGAGGCTTATGTCGATGTGGCCTGCAGCAAACTGATGGTAAACACTTTCTCTCGTATTCGTCCCTATGTTCTTTAGCGTGCCTTGCTTCGTTGCATATTAGTGAAAAATTTTTGACCTCTTTCTCGTCATATAGGCTGATGGTAGCATGAACTTCTAGGTGGAGATGTACGATACCAAACTGAAGGCGACGTACACCCGTCTGGGAAGGTCCTAGGAGAGATTCAAGGTCGAGAGAGCACGTTCGGCCACGCTGAGGGAAGAGATGAAGATTGTCTCCGAAGATTGCTCGGGAGAGAGAAGAGGTCGTAAGCCGCAGTGAGGCTCAAGAAAAAAGGGCCGAGGACATAGAGGGCAAGCTAGAAGTCGTCCAGGCCGCGATGGAAGATTTTGAGAAGGAGAAGGCAGCTATGGCGCTGGAGAAGGCCAAGCTCAAGCAACGAAAGGCCAAAGTCGCTGAGAAACACGCGAGCGAGGTTGCTCGCCTCAGGGATTCTCGGACTTTCGAGGTTACTCACTAGCGGGCGAGGGTGCATGCCGCCATTACGACCAAGGTAAATTGTCTGTTCGACCACATTCGCGAGTGAGAGGATTGTTTCAACACCTATGACGACGCGAAATGCTACTATAGCCAGGCTTTTGGGACGAGAAAGTGCCTTCAGATGCTGAAAATGAGGGGGGGAGGATGACATCCCGCAGGAGAGGATCAATTTCTTACAGTCTGAGGAAGATAAGTGCAAGGCGGAGTCAGTTCGTTTAGACGTCGGGCCTATCACGGAGGACGATCTCTTGTTGTCTCCACTTGTCTTGGAGTCTAAGTTCTTGAACAAGGATCTTCTCGCCGCTCTCGAGGCGAGGCTTAGCAAAGACCCTTTCTCCAAACTTTATCAATACGGGTAGAACGTGAGATTGATTAACCCTGGAACGGCTGCTACTCTCCAAACCCCGAGTCATTCTCTCGGAGAGCACTCGGGCGGGGGTGCTGGAGACCCATCATCTGACAGGGAAATAGGTGCGACGGGCGAGTACAAAAAGAAGGACGTGGTAACCGTCTCCGATGCTTCAGAAGACGAAGACAAGGAGCTCTCGGGCCTCCAGGATTCTGGCGAAGGGATGCATGGCTCGTTGGACAGCGACAAGGCTAGATTCATGGAGGATTAGTCGGAGGATCATCCAAGTGTGATTCCGCAAACTCTGCCGGCCAGTGCTTTCCAAGTTCCCCCGAACAAGAGGCTCCAGTAGAAGGTGGTGAGCCTGCTGGATCTGAAGGCTGATTCCTTCTCGCTTGTCGTTTTTCTTCCTATTTTGTAAAAACAGTGTATCTCTTGGTCCTTTCGAGGCCTTTTCGATGTTTAATTGAAATTACTGTTTTGTCTTGGTTATTCACAGTAGGCTGCCTAGGAACTTAGAGATTATTGATAACTCATTATTGTCGGGTCGAGATGACTTAAATCATAGAAGTGCCTTAGTTTCACTATTTTCAATCGGTGGTTTAGTAAATTGTCGAGACTTAGGATTGAGGTTTTATTCAAAGTAATCTACTTAGTCGTTTATCCACGTGAATTATCAAAAAGATTTGTTGTAATTCGTTTAGCTGTTTGTCGATAAGGATTATTGAGTCGCTTGCATTAGTCAATAACAGTTTTCTTTCTGCGCTAATGTAATTTCACATAGTTCGGTCGTCCAAACCGCCATGAAAATTATTAAAGAGAAGGAAAATTACTGACCCCTCTAGCCATGATTCGAGCCAGCCGAGACCCTCGAATATGTGTCTGATCAGGACATATCCGTTCGTCGGGTATGAGTACCGGTACGTGATCCGAAGCTTGGTGTATTACGCGTTACTTGGTCGTTGGCATCGAAGAGTTTTTTGGGACGCAGACCATTGTGGCGAGTAAAAATGGCGGTGGGGTGCCCTTACTCGTCCTTGCCGGCCTGTCTTCTTTCGTCAGGACCCCTGCCTGGGGAGATTGATTGTTGTTGTTTTTTATAGCTGGACCCGGTGAAAGGCTGCCTACATACTCAGAGAGGGGATCAAGCCATTTGTAGTTCGGTTGGTCGAGTAGAAGTGACTCGGAGAGTGTATCTGATACGTCCTAGATAGGATCACTCAACCGGATTGGATTAGATATGAACTCACGGATGAGAACTGGATGGAGTGAAGGATCGCACGAAGGTTGCGGAAGGCTACCGATATTCCCGACTTCAGTTGGTGCTTGATATGACTCACAAGTCCACCAAAGGAAGGTTCTCTAGTCATTGCTTGATATGACTCACAAGTCCAACGATTTTGAGGATTGTTTAACTTGGATATGACTCACCAATAAACAAGAAGAGTTCTTCAAAGAACAAAGAGTTTAACTCAAAACAAAGATGATAATCGAATGGTTTATTGCTGAAATGAGATTACATATTTATAGTAGCAAAGGTATATGAAAGGACTTAGAATTTTATGGCAAAACATGCATAGTAAAAGCAACAAAGATTAAAAATAGTCAAATGACTCTTTGGTTCTTGATCTGGTCGAAATGACCCTTGGTCTATTGTCCAGGTTCATCTGAATCTATTCTGGTCAACAAATGACCCTTCGCCTACTGTCCAGGTTCGTCTGTACCCAACGGGTGTACTGCGGTAAGGAGCAGGACGTACTGTGGTGTGTCCGTGAGGGTGATTGATGAACTTTCGTGAACGGATGACCACTTTAGATGAACCAAATCTTCAGAGAGCTTAAGTATCCTTGCTTTAGAGAGATTAGAATGATCGATCATCATGAAATCTTCAAACTGATCGGAAAGGTCATGTTCATGACCATCGGGACATGCAGTACGTACCAAACGGGTCAGAAGTGAAGTGTTGTGTCCTAACTCAGGTTCCACTCGTTGATCTTGAGTTCTGGCTTGACTATTGGTCTTAGAATGTCGAATGGGTCGGGAAAGACTTGATGTGGGACAGTCAATTCGTTCATTAGGTCGTGGTTCCAGCCTTAGGTCATTTCCGGATGTACGCGGGTCGATTTTGTAAACAGCTCTGTCCGTTGATCTGGTACGGTTGGATGGGTGAACCTCGGTTGGACTAATCTGATCGTTCTGATCACCATGCTGGGCTGGTTCCACGTATTGGGGTGCATCAGTATCTACTCGGCAGCGGGTAAAAGTGCCTTTGTGAGCGCATTTACACGGTTTTTCTATCTCTCTCTTTCTGCCGATTAAAAGTGACATGGGTCATTTATTCGTCTTATTTGTCTGGAAAGAGGTGCCTTACGCGTAGTAACGCTTGAGTTTCATGGAATTTCATTCTCTTGGAATGGCTTCGCCGGTTGATGTTTCCAGTCGGTAATGCCTAGAGTGAATTTTAAAAATTTGTTAAACAAGTGTAACATTCGTATCATCCTTTCTCAAGAACAGAGTGTTACGTATCCTAAAATATCGAATTAAAGCGAATAACAAAATCAAATAAAATACTGAAACTTAAAATATAATAAATGCGAACAAATTATTCTTTTAATCTAGAGAATATTCCATATTAAGTACTTCTATGTTGTATCATACATTTAGGCACTTAGACGGGGAGAGACACTTCCACCCCTTTATGCACACTTAGAATTCTTGTTTTACCCTTCATTAACCACAACTCTAATTTGTTTAGTTGGAACCCAAACATTTGCTTGTCTTTCTCGTTGGACTTGGAAAAGAGGCTGAGTTGACATTTTATTTCTCTTCCTTTTAGTCTTGGACTATTGTTCTTTTCCCAAGTCAATATTCAAAAGGAACGGCTTATGTGCACTAAGCCTTTTCGTGATGTGATCACGCCTTATAATCCTAGGTTTATGTGTTAACTCATCTTCTCCATCTCTTCTATTATCCACGTGTCTGCCATTAACAAATCTATATACAGCTCTAAAAAGAAAAGTTTTCGAACTTTCTCATTTAGCCGAATCTTTTTATCACGGTTTTGTTGCTTTAATCCTCCTCCACTTCACAGGAATCGGGCATGGCCAACTACTGTTTGGCTATTTCCGGCGATTTGAGTATTCGAGATGATGGAAAGTGGAACTTCGTCATAGACAAAGAGCACATGTCACTCATTGTTCTTGCAGCAGTTAGCAACACCATGTATGAGTTGCAAAAATCTGTGTTAACAGAGTTCTTTTGGAGATGCTTATTAACTCTCAACATCTCCCTCATTAAGATACTGGCTGCCCACCACCAAGGAGCTCGCCATTGGGTTAACAACACCACCTATTCTTATAACCAATGACTTTGCTGTTGACAACTTCCTCAAACATTTGCAGCTTCACATGTCGACAAACCACTTTTTCAAATTTTCTTCAGTTACCAAGAATATAGGCACCAGCGATGGTGGCGACAATGCCTACGTTTTCACAACACCTACTAACCATGTTAATCACATAAACATATTTGAAGAAGGTACTTCATCCGCTAATATTCTGATTCCTATGCACAGTGCTGCTGGGTATGCATCATTTGTAGGGTCTAAAGCTAAGTCGTTCATTCTGGATGACTCGACACTGCTCCAACATGTGGAATTAGAAGAAAAATGTTTTCTGAGTGAGCCCCGGCACACCAACGAGCCTAGGCTTAGCGATGCTGAAGAAGACACCATTTCTGATGAGTGCGTCAGCAGAGATATTAATGACGAGATGGTTCCACCTCGTGGTTAAGACGAGATTTTGGTGCCCATTGTTGGACGAAATGTTCCCAAGATATATTGTGTGGTCAACATAAAACTCCCAGAAGAGAGATTTCTACACAACGAAAGATACCTTCGACCATGTCGTCGTCAAAGGCGGTCAATCTGCTTCACCACGGAAAACAAAATTCATGGAGGGTAGTTTTGGGTCCATGACGAATTGACGCGCCTTGCAGAAAAGGAGACACTACAAGAAAACACGCCTATTGCGAGGGAAACTTGCGACTGAAACATTTTCTCGCAATATTGTAACGGTTTTGCGAGCGGTTTGCAACGAAAAAATATTCTCTCGCAAAACACTCGCAGATTTGCGACGAATATATTCTCTCACAAAACTGCGAGTGTTTTGCGAGGGAATAAATAGAACTCTCGCAAAACACTAGCAGATTTGCGAGAGAATATATTCTCTCGCAAATATGCGAGTGTTTTGCGTAAGAATATTTTTTCGTTGTAAACCGCTCGCAAAACCGTTACAATATTGCGAGAGTTTTGCGAGGCAAAAAAATAGATAGGTTGGTAAGGCATATTTTTTATGTGTGTAACTAATTTTTGCAAGGGAAAAGTATTATCTCGCCAATTCATCGCAAAAACAGATAGGTTGGTGATACACGTTTTTTTTTGTGTAACTAATTTTTGCAAGGGATTTATTCTCTCGCAAAACCCTCGCAAATTTTGATTTCCTTGCAGTTTTGTTGCAAAATCTCTTGCAAATCTCTTGCAATTTTATTGCAAATCCCTTGCAATTGTTTTTAAAATGTCTATATATAGCAGACCATGAGTAGAAATCGTAACAGAAAAAAAAGAAAAAAAGTAGAAAAAAAATTGAGAGAAATATGTCATCTGAACATGAAATATACGCGTTACGGGCATGGATGTACAATCAAAAAGATCCGGAGACTGGTGAAGTTACGAAAGAGTATCGGGCTGGACTACGAGGATTCTTACAACAAGCAACTAACCAACCATTCGCAAGGGAACATGGTAAAATTTTCTGTCCCTGTAGAAAATGCAAGAATGAGCCATATTTAGAAATATATACTGTGAGGAGGCATCTATTTAATAGAGGATTTAGACCAAATTACTACATATGGTTTTTCATGGGGAAGGTGCATCAAGTAGCAGTACGGGTCAGGGATTTGAACTACCAAGTTATAATGCTAGTTATTATGACGCCCATGAGTCAAATATGTTTCGAAACAATGCGGGTGATGGGTATGAGCAAAATCTGTTTGGATATAATGTTGGTGATGATGGGTATGAGCAACATGGAAATAAGTATCATGATATGGTAACATATGCAATTCATGAAGCTGATATTCCTGATAGTAGTAGGGAAGAACCTAACATAGATTGATATGGGTACGGGAAGCACCCTTCTCACACTGGATGGATAGAGAATGAGTATCAAGCTTTGGTGGATGGA
>CAJHQP010010136.1:0-19711 GCA_905132765.1 Moricandia arvensis
CCTCTTAATTCATAATGATTCGAACCTCCTCTTCTTTGGAAATCAAGAATTTGGTTTTCAAACTAGCTTATATGGTGTTTTCTTGAAAAGAAGAATAGAAAATCTCCATGGTGCTCGAGCATTCACATTGGGATCCTCCAGCAAAGAAACTCATCTCGTCAAGTCCCAACTCCTGACCCGGACTAGATATCCCTGCTTCCGAGCAAGGTAATAACCCTACAACATACTATAATGACCTCTACGGTCTAAGTCACCTAGAAAAATATCTATGCCCATTGTAGCATTTTACTTTAACTCTTGGCTCAAGCCCTGATCCGTTGACTAAAATAGAGAATATAAAGTACCCGTTATAGTACATCGACAATCCCTCTACCTGATCCGGCTACGTGCAATTTGAATCAGACTACTACAAGGCTATGTGCCTAAGAAGCTATGTACCACTTAGGCCTTGCACCAAAAGACGGATTTTGTTAATCGTTGAACTACAAGTCTGGGATCATGAATCCTACGAGATCACATGATCGCATATTTCCCTGAGCCTAAATCACATAAGGAACGACATGTACCCTTCGACAACTAGCGACTAGATATCTACTACCGGGTTCATATATGGTCCATGCCAGAACAACCCGGAAAATAGCACTTAAGAAGCGACGTCTTGCCTATGATGAATCTGCTGAGAATGGATGTTTCAGGTCAACCAAAGTGCATGAGTTATCTCCCGACTTCACCTATGAATCGAAAGATAAAAGGCAAACTGTTAGGGATAAATAATTCATGAAGTTATTACTCATGCCTCCTAGCAGGACGCCGACTTTCGATTCTTGCATGGATAAATATTTGCTCCAGACCCGAGTCAATTTCTGCCTCCGGTTAAAAAAAAATCTAATAAAAAGAGGATTCCCTCATATTTCTGGATGTGGAATGATTTAACCTAACTTTCAATTACAAACCTATATAAAGAGTCCCAAACCTTAGAACAATCGGTTATTCAAAAGATAAATTATAGAGTTAGACGGTTAGATCTTGGGTTCATCATCGAGTTGTTGTAGTCTCAACTTTAAAAATCAATAATACATTACTTTTAATCATTGTTTCTGCTTGTTATTGCTTACTTCTCGTTTTCGCAGTACCAACAAAAACTTGAACAAATTTATCTTAACAATATCCTCGCAAGTAAAATAGTAAAATTAAAAAAAAAACTTAAAACTTTATCGTATTTAAATTTAACATTATTTTACATTTGTTGTTATTTATATTATTATAAATTAAATTTTATTAATTCATTAATTCGTAATTTAACGATGGTCAACCAAAACCAAATTGTTTGGTTTACTTAAACCAAATTTCTTGTTGAGATAAAGAAACCAAATCAAATAAATAGTTCTTTTGCCGCCAACTCTTGTACATTATCATTGAAGAGAAAAAAACCACAAGAGGATTTTGTCCTTAATTTAATGATTGGTTTCGATTACAGTTTGTTAGACATTAAAAATCTGAAGTAAATCTTTTGGTTTAGATAAACCGAGTTGAATTGGACGCCCTTAAAAAGTTGAAATTGAAACTATGAAAATGAAGGTTCTTTTGATTATTATAACAAACAAACGGTGATGGTAACTTGTTAGACAAATATTAGTGTTCAAGAAACAAAGAACCAAAGTTGTTAAAACCAACATGGGTTATTTAAAACACAAGGAATAAGAAAGTTGCAACTTGCAACCACCAGGTTCGTTCCTTTTCGACACCTGTGTTGTTTTGAGTCAATATTACAACTGCCCATCAGATTCTTCTCCTCCAAGCATCATTTTAGAAACCAGAAATATCCCCATTACGTTTCACATCTTCCAACTATAACTAATACTGTCTCTATACAAATGTATGATGTTTAAATTTTTCACACATACTGAAAAACATTAAATACACCCTTTTAATTATTATTTTTTGGTTTTATCAATAAAGTTTTACCACTCATAATTGTAATTTATATTTTAGTTTTAAAAACAATTGCATTATTATATCCTAAAACATACAACATAAAAAGTTAGAACATCGTATCCGTATATGGAGGGAATATATAAATAGATCTATACATTTAAACATGAAGGAAAAAATTAGTTGGTATATGAATTCACCACCAACTTCTATTGTATTGGAAGAGCAGCAACCTTAGTAGCTTTCATGTCCTCCTCAACTTCCGCAATCATTCACTTCAATAACTCTTCTCTATAGTTATATAACTTCTCACCATTATCAAAACCTTTCATTGTTGTATTCTTTAAATCCAAAACCGAGATCGAAAATGAGGACCAAATCTCAGTCTTCTGTTAATCTGAAAGTCATATTCACATGTTGCTCAATCTTGATCTTTCTCATTATCTTCTTTGCAAGATCAAACATCTCTTCTTCCTCCTCAAAGCTCCTCTCCAAAACCAATCTCTCTCAAGAAGAAGAAGAAGAAAATCAGCATAAACCAGAAGGATGTCCATCAACACAACAATGCACAAAGATGCCAATCTCTTTATCTGACGCATTAGTTCACTACGTCACCAGTAACGTCACTCCACAACAGACATTCGATGAAGTCTCTGTCTCAAAGAGAGTCTTGGACAAGAAGTCTCCATGTAACTTCCTCGTCTTTGGTTTAGGTCATGATAGCTTGATGTGGGCATCTCTCAACCACGGTGGACGTACCTGTAAGTGTTCTAATTTCCTCTGTTTCTTACATGACAGCAACAGAGCTAACGAGTTTTTTATTTTATTTTATTGCAGTGTTTATTGAGGAAGACAAGGCTTGGATTGAGATTGTTACTAAGAAGTCTCCAAACTTGGAAGCTTACCACGTTGTTTACGACACTAAAGTGAAAAATTCAGACAAACTGATGGAGCTAGGAAGATCAGAGGAGTGCAAATCCGTAACCGATCCAAGAAACTCGAAATGTGATCTAGCGTTGAAAGACTTTCCGGCAGATTTTTACGAGACGAAATGGGATCTGATCATGGTGGATGCTCCAACTGGTTACCACGAGGAAGCTCCAGGGAGGATGAGCGCTATTTACACGGCGGGGCTTTTGGCTCGCAACCGTGAAGATGGAGAAACTGACGTCTTTGTTCACGACGTTAACCGTCCGGTGGAAGATGAGTTCTCGGCGACATTCTTGTGTAAAGGTTACATGAGGGAGCAAAATGGGAGGCTAAGGCATTTCACCATCCCTAGTCACAGGACTGGAGCTGGAAGACAGTTTTGTCCGGTGGATGTTGATCGCCGCCGTTGATTGTTTTTCTTTTTTGCCGGGAAATATCTGTGTTGGGGAGATCTATGCCGTTAACCGGCTTCAGGGCCGGTAAATTTGATCTACCTAGAGCCACTTTGCTTAGTTGGCTTTTGTGTGTGTGTTTTTGCTTTATCTTGATGCTTACGGTTTTAAGGATTCAGTGTATTTACTGAAGCAATGAATTCATGTAGTTTTCTTCATATTATTTGTAATTTGGAAAAATTGTTTTTTGAGCAAAAAAAAAAGGTATACTATCTCATTAAGCTAATCTCAAATCAGGATTTTTAGGTTAATAATTTTCAAAACTCCAATAATGTCCTTCAATAATAAAATTATGAAAATAATTAAACTAATAAAAATAGAATAAAATCTACTCTAATTCAGCCAAAATCTCTTCTTCTCTCATCATCTCCGGCCCAATCTCTTCTTCTCCCTAATACAGCGAAGGTAATCTCGACTCTTCTCCTTCGTATTTCATTATGTTCTCTTGATATCTCATGTTTGATAATTTCTTTCTCGGTTTTTCTACGTCCTAACTATAGTTCTCATGCTTTGAAAACGAGTGTTTGGTAATTTCCTTGTTCGTCTTTGCATGTTGTTGAATTTTGGTTAATCTTTGTTAAAATCAAATTAATTAGTGATTATTATTTATGTTTGTGTTCTTATTACATTTCGGGATTGTGAAAAGATTAATTTTTCACAATGTTGTGTCTTATTTTGTTGTGAACATACATCTTTGTGAAGCGAGATACACCATACGGGTTTCTTATGTGTGTTTGTGTTCTTCTTTTGTGACTTGTTCTTTGTTTTCTTGTTTTGTATTTGTTAGTTTTGTTGTATCTGTTTCTTGATTATTTTGTGTGTTTGTGTTCTTGTTACTTTTCAGGATTGTTAAAAAATTAGCTTTTTCACAATGATGTGTTTTGTTTTGTTGTGAACATACGGGTTTGTGAATTGGGTTTCTTATGTGTGTTTGTATTCTTCTTTTGTGACTTGTTTTTTTTGTTTTCTTGTTTTGTCTTTGTTTTATTCAATGTATGTTAATTGAATTTGTTTGTCAATTGGCCTCATTTAGTGTTTTTCAGTGTAGAAATTCTATTGCAAATAAAATTTGTGAAGTTGTACGAATCAATCGAGAATTGTCTCATCTATTGTTTTGCATTTTTAACTGGGGTATAATATTTATCTTTTCAATTGGTTTCATTTTGATGTTTCACTAAGGTATAATTGGTGATGTTAGCTTTGTTATTTCTTTGTTTCATTTCGGGATTGTGTAGCGATTGGTATATGACATTGATTATTGATCTCTATTGTGATTTTCAGCTATGCAGTTGGAGTTGCCTAGGCGTCTACACGAACATGGGTTAGAATCTTAGGTTAAGAAGCTTAATAACAACTGCCGCTTGACACTTCTCGATATTCTGAGGAAAGCAATGAAAGAAGAATACGAGTAAGTGATGAGAGGTCCAGTTATCTCGCATATTATGGCTATTAAGGAGAATGGTCTGAAGTTTTCTGCAAGACTGGTACAATATTTATTGTGTAAAGAGTTGATTACAAGAAAGAAACATGAGAACTAGTTCACTTTTGCTAGGAGGCCCCTTCGTTTTTCATTGCAAGAATACCATGTTGTCACTGGCCTGAAAGTTAAGCAAGAAAAGCATAGTGGATTAGTGAAATGGAAAGATGATTTGGGGTTTTGGAGAAAACTCTTAAAGAGATGTGAGAAAATCAACTTGAGGATGATAAAAGAAGAATATTTGGAACATAGCAACAACTAGACTTGGGTTGATAGGATTAGGCTAATTTATTTATGTGTTATTATGCAAGTGGTGATGAGGAGGGGTGAGAAGGTGAATGTTCAACATCTCTTAACAAAATTGGCAATGGATCTTAACAAGCTTCGGATGTACGTGGGGGTCTTCACTCGTTTGATTTTTTGTTGTGTTTGATTGATAAAACACATGATAAATAAAAGCAGAAGGAGGGGTAGATGATGGAAGGCTTCTTGTTTGCTTTCGAGACTTGGATTATGAAAGCTATACATGCTTTTAGAGAGATACGTGGCCAAAAAGTCAGTGACAATATTACAGGTCCTAGGTGTGGTAATTGGACAAGATGTGCAAAATGTTCTTATGAAGACATCGTTGGCCTTGAAACTTTATTTCCAGAGAAGGTATTTGTATATTGTTTTATTAAAAAGTGTTTTGATTGTCTTGTTGACTTTACTAACGATTTATTATCTTGTAGGAGATTTTGCATTTAGTTATGGAATTCGAAAGAGATGGAGTTGTTCTTTTTTCCTAGAGATTTTGTAAGGAAGGATGAGAAGAAAGATAAAAAAGTGGATCATATTCTGGATATGATCGAAGAAAATATGATTGGAGAAATCATGAGTTAGGAGTTGTAAAAGCTAAAAGCTTTGAAATGGAGGAAGCTGACGAAGAGAAGTAGATGATGAAGCTGAAACTGAGATTGGCGAGAGTAGTCATGTTGCAGAGGATGTTGATGGCACGGCTAATGTTTCGGGAAGAAACAAGAGAAAGAATGTGGACCAACGAGCAGAGTCAAGGAGGAAGAAATTGTTGTGCCAGCTTGCTGCTTCAATGAAGGGGATAATTGACAGAGAAATGAAGAAGTTTTTGGAGAGTTTGGTACAAGCTTCTCTTACTTGTTTTGAGGAGAAATTTAGTCAACAATTCTCGGATAGAATGGATAAGTTTGAGATAGCGGTTACCGACATGATGGTGAAAATAGATACTGAGATCAGGACAGCAGCCATGTTGAGTGAAATGGCTAAGAAGACTGCTCAATAAAGCGGTCCTAGCAAGAGCAAAGTCGAAAAAGCTCCAACAAATAAAAAAATAACCACTAAGAGAAAGCGTTGAAGTTCATGAACTTGGAACTAGGCGGTTGGAAGTAGTCTTTTGGAGCTAGGTTGTTGCAACTAGGCTTGTGACATCACATTTTATTTATGTAATATGTAGTGGTTGTAGAATATATACTCGAGGAATATTTGTAATACTTGTCATTTGGTTATGTTATATAATTTTGATACTGTGCTTTTATGATTGTTGATACTTGGTTTTTATGCTATTGTATTCTCTAATATCATTTATGTTTGTCATCTTAATGGCTGGAGAAAAATGATCTCAACATTGATGATTTATTTGTCAATTTACCTCGAGTAAATTTGATTCAATTATCATACATTAATCTTGAGATGAATACACAAGATTATTTGGAAAGCTGCGTGAATGGCCTTTCACATGATACATTTGTTAAAATTGTGATACTTGATACTTGACTTATACTTTCAAGTAGTAAGATTTACAGATTTGTTACATGCATTGACAACGCAAAATACTTGCTTTTTCAAACCGAGTACGAGTCAATTAGTAAATATTGACCAAGTAACAAGTATTAGTGCCCAGCCCTACCGAATATTACAGAGTACTACTAAGTTAGTTATACCAAGTTCAACTGAGTTAGTAATACCAAGTTATGCTGAATTCGGATCTGAAGATAAGTAAATAAGAAACACGAAACATACAAAATACAAACCCTAAATCCAGATTTGAAGATGAAATTAAAAACATGATAAATACGCTGAAAAGGAGAATAAGAACAATAAGAACTCTAAATCAGAGAAACCCAAAATCTTCTTTAACAACCCTAAATCAGAAATCATCCAGAACATAGAAAACTTTAAACTGGAAAACCCCAAAATTCTTCGTCAATTTAGGGTGAGCCGCCATCGTTCTGAACAGATCTGAAGCACAAGAAAAAAAAGGATATCGCCATTGATGTCGTTTTCGTCACTTTCGACGGTTGTTACTACAATTTTCATCACATGTGGAGTCGTTGACGATGGTTTTCAATCACGGATGGAGTTCCCGTCACGGATTTTAGAGAAAGAGAGAAGAATCGTGGGATTTTTTTAAGTTTTGGTGGTTGAAGTTTACAGAAAAAAAATTGCAAAGATAAAGGAGAGAAAGAGAAGAAGGGAAGTGAAAGATCTATCTGTCATTTCTTTAAAATTAAGGTTAAGAGTATATCCATAAATAACCTAATTTTCGAATTTAAAATAAATACAAATAAAATTGCAAATAGACTGTGTGACAGATAAAAGATGGGGGCTATACAGGATATGTCTCAAATAGAGCCTATAATAAAACTGGTAATAAATGAGCTATATCATATATACACAAAATTAACCAGCTCAAAGATCAACAATGTCGAAGAAGAAGGAGCTGTTATCGAAAGCGCCATGGAGAGGCGACGATGATGAGTTTGATAAGTTCAGCGGTGCAAAGCTTAAGGTCACAAAGGAATCTGACGGCATGTCGAAGATGCACGTCCCTGGCCATTGACCCAATAAAGGTAGTCTCGCCGATGACGTATATTCTCTCGAGATCGATCCTCAGCTTCACTACAGCTTCAATCGAAACTATCATGTCTCTTTTTTTTAGCTATCATGTCTCTTTCTCTCCTCTCTGCTCTGCTTTCGTTAAGTAAATTATGGTAAACAATCTTTCCACTATGCATTTGATATGGTTCAAACTCGTTTGGTGTCTCTGCATCATTCTAAGTTTGACCCTTTAGGGCTTGGATATAGTCTTATGTAAAGGGTTCACATTTCAAGAACTGCGAGTTGTATATTGTTGTAATACACATTTGTGTATTTTTTTGGCGATGTACTCAAATTTTGTAACCAAACGTATCAGTTTTGCTCAATTGTTAGAGTAGCTTATACAATTTTGAACTTCTCTATTAATAGAATAAATTATTGGAACAATTTTGAATAAAACCTGAATCGTGTCACTCTCTATGGATGTGGAATATGGAATCCTCTTTAAATAGAAAGCATGTTGTGTGCAGTTTCAGGGTATTCACAGATTAGCCTTTGCTTCCTATATATAGATTGTGCAATGTACCTTTTCCTTACCTGTAAAATCTGACTCTTTTTTACAGTTCTTGCAAAGAGTATTCACTGTAGATACTTTGGTGAAGCCTCTTCCTCCTGCAATGGCATACAACATCTCCTGTAACTTGAGCTTCTTCACTCGTATTTTTACTCAGTTCTTTGGTGAGTTATGATCTTCCAGTACCATGGGTTTATTCAACAGAATGTTTTCTGGTCATGTCATAAACTTAGTGCCATTCCTAGTGTTTTTCAACCTCAAGCCCCTTCGTGAACCTTGATTTATTGTGTTGGTGCAGATCCTGAAGGAGTTGCAAATGCACAGAAGTCGCTAGGCTTGGGGCAGGAAGATAAAGCTCGCCGTGTTCGTTGAGATGTCACCATCTTTAACGCTTGTGAATGAGCCCGACATTGTTGTTAGGGTAATTAAAATGTCCTCGATGTGTTCATTTGTATGAATTTTCCAAACTCGAAATACAATGAAGTTTCCAAGTTCGATTTAAGCACGAGACTTCCCTATGTCTGAAAATATAAAACTACTTTGGTTTAAACTAACGCTGATTCCATATGCCACAACAGTTGATTGATGTTTTAAACTTTCCTGATGCTATTTGAAATCAGCTAACCTTTGGTGTTCACGTTACTTGGGAACCAGATAGGCCTGACTTGCTAACGTAATTGGAACTAGCCTGAGCTCATTCGAAATGGCATTTTCTAAGGAACGTGACTGTCCCATATGGGAATCTCGAGTTGCAATGAGTGTTGAAGTAGACGTTGAGGCAATGATAGAGGATGATTAAATGTCTTTATATGCCCCATCATAGAATTGATGTAATGTTGTAATTATGTATCCCACAAAGTAGGCCATGTAATGTTGGGAACCCCTATGTAGTGCTTTGCCAAGCTAACATGGAGGTTGATATACCATTAAAATCTGCATATCAGTTTGATCTAAAACCTGTCTGCACACACAAGGGATCATATAATTGGTGTTTTATGTGTACAATATATGCATGATTCGTTAAAAAAATGTTGATAGTACTTTGCACTAGCCCAAAACAATAATACTCTAAACCGTGAAAGATATAAAAAAAAGCCTTCTACATATGAATAAATATGAAAGAATACTAAGAAAAAACTTAAAAGCATTTTATTAAAAGAAAGAGAACAAGAGATTTATGAAGAGGTGAATATTAAAATGATGAGGTGAATAGGTACTTTTTCTTGACATCAAAAAATTGATTGTATTGCTTAAACATGAGGTGGTTTGAGAAGCCAATCGGAACAAAACAGCTAATGAAAAAGAAATTCATATGAAATGATCTTGTAGTTCTTGCTAAAGAATCGCCAATTGCATTCTGAGTCTCAAGAATATATATAAGCTTGAAGGATTGGAATCTTCTTTGTAGTATCGTTGACTCCTCCAACTCTTTAGAGAAATTTGGTCATACTTGAAATTCTTAATCATTGCAATTACATCTTTGGAGTTCGTTCCAAAGGTTTAACATGTTGAATAGGTTGCTTATGGCCTCTTAAACATCTAATAAAAAAACCAAGATTATTCTACCACAACTTCTTTACTTCTTGAATGTTTTTAGTATCTTGAATTTTCTACAATGAAAGTAATATCAATAACATTAAATCTTGAAACTAAGTTACTTGTTTGCCACGTCAAAATTATGACAGGTGTTGTTCACTATCCGATCAAAATGATGACGTGACAATTAGTTTTTTGAAAAAATATATATTTTAAACAATAAACCAATAAAATAATTAAAATAAATAAAAATAGGCAAAATAGATATAAAACGAATAAAATTATCTTTAAAACTATTAAAATTTTAAAACTTAAAAGTAATTTAAAAACACAAAATGTTTTAAGAAAATAATAATTTTAAAAATTCAAAAAATTCAAAAACAAAATCAAAAAAATCTCACAAATTCAAAAAAAAAATTAAAATATCAAATTTTCATATACTGCAGTTTTTATATCTTTAAAATATTTAAGTTTCTTTAAAATATAATTTCATGTTTTAATTATAATTTTTTATATGTTTTCATTGATGACTAAAATGTGATAAAAAATTAAATGAATTTTGATTACATTTAAAATATATATATATATATATATATATATATATATAATAAAATTTCAGATATATCCAAAGTGAACCAACTCATTACCAACTTGAGTATATTGTAGAGACCATCTTAATGAGTTGGTTCACTTTGGATATATCTCAATTTTTATTACATTTAAAAACAAAATGTACTCAAAATTCATTAAAGTTTTTTTCACATTTTAGTCATCAGTGGAAGCATATAAAAATTATAATTAAAAAGATAAAACTAAATTTTCAAAATAAATATAAATATTCCAAGATATAAAAATGAAGTATATGAAAATTTTATATTTTATAATTCTTTGAATTTTTGAGATTTTTAAAAATTTTAACTTTTAAAAATTATTATTTACTTTTAAGAAACATTTTTTATTTTTAAAATGATTTTTTATAAGTTTTAAAATTTTTAGTAGTTTTTTGAAGATAATTTTATTTATTTTATACCTATTTATATTTATTTTAATCGTTTTATTGATTTATTGCTTAAAATATTATTTATTTTTTAAATTAACTGTCACGTGATCATTTTAACCGAATAATGAACCGTCCTGGTCACAGTTTTGATGTGGTGAACATATAATTTAGTTTTAAGGTTTAATATGTTATTGATATTAATTTAATTGTTTAAAATGTTAGATATTGAACGTTAAGGTTTAAGTTCAAATTTTTGCCAACTTGAATATTTAAAATGTAACTTTTCCATTAACATTATACTTGTACATCAGAATTACACAAAGAATTGTCTTCACACACTTTAATATCTTCTATGCTGCTTCTAGATTTGGCTCATTGGTTCCTGCATAAACCGACTTACAAGACCAACCGCAAAGACACTACATGGTCCTCCATTTTTGACAACACTTTTGAAATATATTAATATGTAATAACTCATATATCACCATTAAAACAAAATATAATACATATATATCACATCAATAAAAAATAAACTAAATATAATTACATTATTATTTTAACAATAATTTATATATCACATTTTGTATATATATATTAAAATTAATTATAAGTTTTCATTAAGAAATATGAAACTAAAAAAAATACTAATCAACTAAAAACTTTTTGACGACTGAATTTTTATATTGTTATTAGCATTTTTTGGTTTATTAGGTTAGTTCAAAAATTTTTACTAGATTAACGTATTTGACCTAAAACAACAAAATTCCAAAAATTATTAAAATTCATATATATATATATATGTTTAATTATATACATACTTAAAATTAGAGAATAAAAGAGATATTTAAAATAAATAATCATTAAATATAATAGAATAGATTTAAAAAATTGTTTTCAAAACTTAACTTTAACTCTATTGGAATTTAAATAAAATAAAATTGAAATGGTTAAACCAAGCAAAAGAAAAAAAAACTACAAAAGTACACTTATAATTTTATTTTTTCAAATATAAAAATAATAATGACAAACATAAACCTAAATATAGTATACTTCAAATTATTATTTCTGCATATAGCATAGAGAAACTCATAGTTCGTTACAACACTTAAAAATGATGTTTCTAGAATAATTCCAGAATTTTTGGTTAACTTGGTTTAGTTCAATAATATATTATTGGATTATGAACCCATAATTACGCATATCCCAAAATCAGGTTTAGCTCTATTAAAAAACAAAATTAGAATAGCTAATTACAAAAAAAAAATGATTAGAGTAACTTTGATACCATGTCACAATTCGCTTATAACTTTTTGTACAACTTACTCAGGATTATTAAAGGCCACTGGGCAAACAAAAAAGTTTTTAGACCTCTATAAGCAATTATTTATTTAAATAACACTAAATGAAAATCTAATATTTTTAGAGAAGAGGTACTAGCTGATGCTTTTAGTAAAACTATAATCTTATAACTTAAAACCAAATCGTTTTATCACTATCTGAACCTAAATCAGGTATAAACAACATATACTTTTGAAAAGAAAAATCAGGGCCCTATAGTGATTAGATTTAGAGGACCTAGGCGGTCGCATGGGTTGGCCTATATACTAAGACGCGGCCCTGACTTACTTGAAAGTTGGAAGTAACTTCAATGTTTATTTAAATTTACATTGGTAGATCATAGTCTTCTAAAGTTGCAGATATTGTACTTTTTGCTCCAACTATGTTTCTTGTTTTTGGATGTTGGAAAGTTTTGGATCTTTTGTCTGGTTTTCCAATTTGTTTTTACTATTTGTATTTTTTCGTATTGTTCAGATAATTTAGAACTTTTACTGGTAAAAAAATTGACTTTACAAGTTATAACGAGTACATAGTTTTTCCCCTTTTAAGAAATAATTAAATAGTTTTCTGTTACTACTTTTCCAATTGTCACAACTAACCAGTATGTACTCGTGACACAAACAACTGGAAAGTGACACATTAGACTCTATAAGACATCACGGGATTGCATGAGATGCTTGTGAACATAGCCGTAGCTAAAAAGAAAGTATGTTAAGATAGTGAGAGAAGAACTAAAAACAACAACTGTCACAACTCGTCCAGCACATGAAACCAATTATGACATACCGAACCAAACCAACTACCACCCATTTCCTCAGTATATAACTGTGAAATCCACTCAAACCTTTTTCAAAATCATTCTTCTTGAAACCTGTCAACAATTTAACTTAATGGCAATTCACCGTTTTGTATTTTTAGTTAGTTTGAGTCTGGTGTTGTTTGGTCTAGAAACGGCCGTGTCACAGCGACAACAACAGTCACAAGTTCCATGTTTATACATCTTTGGTGACTCTTTAGTTGATAACGGAAACAATAACAGGTTTGGTTTTTCTTTTTCTATGTATTATTGTATATTTTTATCCATCTATACATGTTACACAAAGTCATAGTAAGTTTGAACATATGTAGGCTGCTTTCTCTTGCGAGGGCTAATTACCGGCCTTATGGCATCGACTTTCCCCAAGGTGCAACCGGACGATTCACCAATGGTCGCACCTACGTTGATGCTCTTGGTACTTTTGTGTGCATTTATATAATTTCCCCTAATGATTCTTTACAAAAAAATCATATCTATTGTTACTAACATTATTATTATATTCTTTATTGTTTTTGTAGCTCAAATACTTGGATTTCGGACTTACATTCCACCATACTCCAGGATTCGTGGCCAGGCTTTGCTAAGAGGTGCGAATTTCGCATCTGGTGCGGCCGGGATTAGAGATGAGACCGGTGACAACTTGGTACACAAACTATAAGCTCTTGAGACGTTTTGAACCAATATCATTTCTGTTGTAAAACTAATCAAACTATACCTGGAAATGTTTGCAGGGTGGGCATAGTTCTATGAACCAGCAGGTCAATTCTTACACGAACGCGGTTCAACAAATGCTTCAATACTTCAGAGGAGACACAAATGAGCTCCAAAGATACTTAAGCCGTTGTATCTTTTATTCGGGAATGGGTAGTAATGATTACCTCAACAACTACTTCATGCCTGACTTTTACTCAACCAGTACAGATTTCAACGACAAAACCTATGCTGAGTCTCTCATTAAAAACTACACACAACAACTCACTGTAAGGCTTCATCAATAGTGAGTGTACACTCTAATCATGAAACTAATCATAACACTCGCGTATCTCATATGGTTATTTTGTTTGTTCTCAGCGATTGTACCAATTTGGAGCCCGGAAAGTGATCGTTACCGCAGTGGGACAAATCGGGTGCATACCTTATGAGCTAGCCCGCTATAATAACCGCAACAACAGTACAGGCAGGTGCAACGACAAGATTAACAATGCGATTGCGTTGTTCAACTCTCAGCTCAAGAAACTAGTTGATCGTTTCAACAATGGTCAACTGCAAGGAGCCAAGTTTGTTTACCTTGATACCTTCAAGAGCACTTCAGAACTTGCTGCCAATGGAGCCGCTTACGGTGAGCTATACACAATCAAATACATTGAAACTTATGTCTACAAATTCTAATAATGGCATTGCTTGTACATTTGTTCCAAAAGGATTTGAGGTGGTGGACAAAGGTTGTTGTGGGGTGGGGAGGAACAATGGTCAGATAACGTGTTTACCCCTGCAGCAGCCGTGCAGTGACCGGACCAAGTATCTCTTTTGGGATGCGTTTCACCCGACAGAGACGGCTAACATATTGCTGGCCAAGTCTAATTTCAACTCTCGAGCTTACGCTTATCCCATTAACATTCAAGAACTTGCCAATCTTTAAATAAAGGACATCTTTATATGAATGCATATGTGACATGTAACAAAGCTAGCTTTATGCTGTGTTTCTTCACTTATATATTTCTTTGAAATATCTATGAATTTTCTTTGTTTTGTAATGTTCCTCTGATTTTCAGCTATGACTATGTATGACTCTTATTTTCAGCTATGACTATGTATGACTCAAATATTATAAAGCTCATTGCAAATTGTTGGCCACATGATTTATTAAAGTCGTCATATTATGTACAACTAGAACTACAATTCTTTCTTATATTTTCAGTACTATACTTATTATGTACAAATCACTTTTATTTCTCCAATTATAGTGTCCTTACATTTGTAACTACTCATGTTAGTAGTTACAAAACATGTAATAATACTCTATTTTGTAGTGTTTTCATTTTGTACCGCATCCATGATAGGTTACATGACCAATGGTTGCAATAAGTACCATTAGCTTTACTTGACACTCAAGAGTGTCGGTTTCTTAGCATTGTCCAATCAAGCAGCAATCAACTAAACACACAAAACCGTCCAGCATCAAATTCAGAAGAGAACCGTCCAGCATCAAATTCAGAAGAGAAAAATAATATTCAAGTGCATCCGTCATTATTTAGACTGATAAAACACCCTTTTGTCCTTTGATGAAATAAATCCACAATATATTGAATAATGTCAGAGATTTGAAAGAAGCTTGGATATATATCTGAATCAAAGATTGATGCACTTTCCCATTTTTTTCTGGAGCTCCTTTGTCTCATTCTCCGCCCTCTCCAGATTCTCTCTCAGCTTCTTAATCTCATCGCTTGACCGTTTCTGAACTTCATTAGCCCTCTCTTCGGCTTCAAGTCTTGCCGCTTGCTCCTCACCTAGCTGCTTCTCCAGCCTCTTTGCCGTTTCTTTCAGCTTTGTCTCCACCTGGACAACATACAAAAACATAAAGCTGATTATAAAGTAACAAACATAGCTTTTAGCTCAAGGGCATGCAGCCGCAAAGAGTAGTGATGATGCGATCAACTTATTCTTTATATATTTTTGATCTTATCTCTACGTTTATAGCGTGGTTCAAACTCTGATAAACAGAGTATATTGATAGGTACACATTTTGAATTTTCTGAAATTCCCTGGCATAAAACCCTTTTAGGAAGACCAAAAGCTAACAATGTAGTAAAAATGTACCATCTCTGTGATACGGGTAAGCTGCCTGTCATAGGATATCTCTATCTGCTTCTTGAACTCAGATATCTCACTCTTTGAATAACCCTTGAGCGATTCAACCTCCTTTTTCTGATCACGTAGCTTGACAGCCTCCTCCTGATAGAAGAGAACACAATCATCATAATAAGTATTCTCTGCCTAAAAACAGATCAAATGAATAAAACAGAAGCAAACTTCACCTGCAGCTCATGGAACAACTCATCTGTAAATGGTTGTCCATTGTTCTTTCTAGCAACGGAATCAACAAGTGAGAGAAGCTTCTGAACTTGCTCAGCCTTCTTGCGCTTATTGGAAGTCTTGTTATCAAATAGTACCATTCTACTGTCACATAGCTCAAGAATCTCCTACACAATTCAAAAACATGCATAAGCAAAGCTGGAACAAAAAAAAAAAAAAACTGTGTATAAGATACTGACTTTGAGAAACTCAGGGCACTCCTGACCCAAGTAGTCCTCCAACGTCTCATCATTGTCTTCCAAATCATCCCCACCGGTAAAGACAATGATCATATAGTCAGAGATCTTGCTGCCGAAAAGAGTCTGCAAGTGATAGAGAACAGACTGCTCCTCATCTGTAGGACGACCCCTCACAGTGAACACCAACAGAACAGCATGGATTCCACCTTCAGCAAGAGTTATGCATCTCACTATCTCTTTCCCTATAAACTCAGCTGCCGTTGACAAATCAAACAGACCTGCAAAGAAAAGATATTGACTAAATGAGAATCGTTTCATGAGTCTTAAAAAAAAAAGAAAGAGGTTTTACCAGGAGTATCAATAACGTTGATGATCTGTCCATCTTCTTGAACAACTCTCTGTGACTCTGATGTGCTAGTCACTCCTCTAGAGCTTGCTTTTGACTTGAACGCTTTCTTGCCAAGAATGCTGTTACCTGTTGCGCTCTTTCCGTTTCCAGTACGGCCGACAAGAACTAAGGTTCGGTTTGGGTTTGAGGATGAAGCAAACTCCCAATCATCTTCCATCATGTCTCCACCCATCATATGCTTCTTTTTTTCCTGTAGAAAACAATGAAATATTCGTTGGTCGCTTTAAAGGTTGAAGCAAAGGTTCTGACATTTGACAGAGTAAACAGAAAGATTAAAGTAAACAATGACGATCGCAAGAACTTTACAAACCCAAACTCTCAAGTTTCCAATAGAATATTACTTGCTTGCAAAGAGGACCGACTTAAACACCAACGCAGAACAAACTACAGAATCAACAGATTGAGTAAGATAGAAGATTACTTGCCTAAAAAGAGGGGGAAATGAAGCGACGATAGACTACAGATCACACGAATATTTTAGATAACACAAAAGGCAAAAAAAGAAACAGATATCTTTATATGGACTCAGTAAACCCTTATTCACCTCCACTGGAAGTTGGAACGTTACGTATCCAAAAAAAAAAAATAGAAAAGAAAGAAATAAACTTTTTTATTTTATCAAATAAATATCTTAAATCAAGCACCTCTTATTTTAAATAAAGTATTTTAAAAAAGGATAATGTTTTCAATTTAGAAAAAAAAATATTTAAAAAAATAATACGTTATTTCTTTTACTTTTGTTTTGTCGTTATACAATTAAAAACTTCTTATATACTTTTTGAGAAACTAGGGCACATATACATAACAAAAGAAAAAATTAAGTGTATTCACATAACAATAATTAGGATAGAGTAATCTCTTTTATTTTATCCAATATTACATTACTTACCCCTAAGAAATATCAGCCATTTGATCTTCTTCTTCCCCCTCTCCATTTTATTTGTTATTAGTAGTCGGTCCTTGATATGCACGGGATATGATATATTTTATTGTCTGAGTTTATTTTTGTATAAACATTTTTATTTTTCGTTGGAATTGCATTTAGATATCTTATTCTTTGATTACTATATATTTTCTGCTGTTTCTAGTTTGGTGTTTTTTTAGGCTACATTGAGATACAAATATTGTGTATTATATTACTAGTTTTGTTGGAATATTCTTTTAAGTTTTTTTTCCTTCTTGGTTATAATATACGTTGCATATTGTAATCCTGAGTTTCTGTGGGTATTGTAATTTCTTTTGGTAGATATTTTATTTTGTTGGTTGAAAATTTATGGGACCTAATTGATATGTCTAAGGGCATCTTTATCGGTGTAAAACAGGAACGCATGTGGAGGGTTTTCAGTACTGTTCACGGGCCCCACTGACACGTGGCGGCCCGCGATTGGTGCATTTTTAATTTTTTTTTTTTTTTTTTAAATATCAAAAAGTAAAAAAAAAAAAATAAGAAACCCTTAAAGGGTTTTGGATAAAGATGGCCTAACATATGTATGTATGTCTTCCACTATTCATTTTGTTTTAATAATAATTATAAACTAGGTGGAGACCTGCGCCTTGCGCAGGACGAACAAATATGTTACTTCCATTTCATAAAAGTTTTATTTCACACATTTCACATCTATTTAATCTATAGTATTTGAGAACATCTATTTAATCAATATTATTTGAAATAAATAAATTTATTTATGAAATCAATGCTTTATGTAATTAATGTTAAGTTGGAAGCAAATAAAAATTATATTAATTGTTTTTAATTACTTTTATATAATAAAAATGTCAATAATAACATTTTTTAAAAAAACAAAAGAACTAATTTATATTAGCTAGAATTTAAACACTTTATCAACAATATTAACAATATTATGAGAACATAATGAACCATGATAATAGCAATATACAATGCATGTTGAATTCATAGCACTCATTTTTGGTTTGGAAATGTTTTGCGTTCATGCTATTTGTTGGTAGTGTTACAATTGGCAGTAGGAGGTGTGCGTAAGGGTTTAGGCACACCTTAATTACCTTTAGAATATTCTAATAATAACAATCTTGCTAATTAAACCTAAATGCATGCCACTATTAGAAAATGGTAAATATTCTATTATTATTATCCAATATATTGGAAATTGTGGTATATTCTAAGTTTAACCAATAATTATTAGTCTGTTTTTTTACATCAAACGGCCTAATTATTAGTCTATTTAATTTTCGAATCTTAAGAAAATTAATATATAGTCTTGTATAAGTTTTAGATCTTAAGGAAGTTAATGTAAATTCCCATATAGTACTAAAATATAAATAAAAGTTACCGTCTTGCCAAATATACTCATAATTGTAATTTATTAGAATTTTTAATTGACATTTTTACGGAATCTAAATGGTCCATGTACTTGAAAATCACGTTCGAAATATATACCTAGGCTCCAAAATGATTGTTCACAGTCAACCTATTTTTTTAACAAATTAAACTATAATTACTTAGTCGGTTAAGACAATTTACATGAACCGTATGCGTTTGTAAAATGCTAAACCATATAATAATTTATTTGAATGATGTGTGTTTAAGCATGGCTGTTGGATGCTATAAAATCGATGGCTTGATGTTTATGTTATGACAAGGTGTATCCCTTGTATACTATTACCACAAATACATTAATTGTTAATAATTAGTATGTCCAATGGCATTTCTAGTAATTAATCTAGTAAGAGAAGGTCATTAGTTTAAATATAGTGAGAAGGCTTAATATGGTGACACCTAAGCAAAATGGCAGTTGTGTAAATAATTTACATTTTAAAGGTTAGTTATTAAAAATGTTTCCCTTTTAATAATAAGGGGATTCTTAAAATATTATTAAGGATTCTTATTATTTGTTTGGAAAAAACATTCTTCCACGTTAGAAAAAAATAGAGAAAAAACATTACTCGTCAATATATTTTCATCTTCGGTTCGTGTAAATATAGCTAACTTGGAAACATCATCAAATGTAATATGAAAATACATGTGACGTTTTTGCATTTCTCAGGACAAGATGAAATGTCATCTCAAATTACATTGACCAATGATTATTTAAGAATAGCTTGTTTCCTCCATCTGTTTCCAACCACTGTCTCCAGTCAACAAAAGTATTAGTAAATGAACAAG
>CAJHQP010010137.1:0-19709 GCA_905132765.1 Moricandia arvensis
TTTATTAAATGGTTTTCATATTGTGTCAATCAAACGTCTTGAAACTAGTTTCTTTAAATTTAAATTTAATATGATCAATATTTTCGAGATTTTCAATGATAATAAATAAAATCAACAACAAGCAAACAATTTATTTTTCTGTTTAAATAATAAAATAGAAAATTTATAGAAATGGAAATAAAAAAAAAGTTAATGTCTACAAATATCTCCTCATCGACGACTTAGCTCAAAGGAGTTGACCCGTTAAAATCTGTAAGGACTCATCGGTGGGTATAGTGCCGGTTGTGTCTGCGGCGGAGCCGCATTAGGATATCCTTCAGGTGGACATGATAAGCCAGGAAATATAGATTGATACATTGTCGGTGGACTTTCCGGTGTGTAACTCATCGGATAGCCATGAGGTGGATACAAGCCGGGGAAACAAGCCGGAGGCAGAATCTCCGGCTGAGCCACTGGTGGATAAACCGGTGGCTGATGAGAAGGAACGTGACCGTAACTAAACGATCCAACGCTTGGAAGCAACTGACTCAACACGGGTCCGTTCGAAACAGGCCGGTACGTCGTGGTCAGGGGACGCACCGGCTCGTGAGCAATGTACCGTGAACATCCAACAACGCTCGCAGCAGCTACCGGACTGGTAAAGGAATAAGTGAAACTGATATCGCCTCTTGGTTTTCCGTTAGCCTTCTTGATTTTGTACGTGACGTATCTTTGACCGGCCTTATCGTTTCCGAGATGATCCAAAAGATCTTTCACAGGAACGTGAACCTCGCCGATGTCTTTATCACCTCCTCCTCCACGTTGCTCGCATTTGATCGTGAATGTGATCACGAGCCGGTTGGCCTCAGCTAAGGTTTGGTCGATGGTGAATTTCATGACCCCATCAATCCACCTGGGGCTTGTTCCACTGTCTCTAGCCACTTGTGTCCGCTGCTCAGGGTGGTTGGAGCATTTGGGATCGCCCGATAACTTCGCAGCCACGAAAACATCCATCTTGGAGACTTTCTCAAGCCCTTTTGCTGACGTCACCTTTATTTCTAGAGATCTCGTCGTCTCCATGTTGAAATGACCAAAGATAGCAATGCAAAAAGCCGGTTCCTATCTTAACACATTACATATAGAAGTTGCAGAGACGACTAAGAGAAAGTCAATTGAGAAAAAAAGAAAAACAAAGTCAATTGGAGCATTTGATTATTACATCCACTAGTCAAATTGTATCGAGTTAAGATTTTTATATACAACTGTATCTCTGTAAGAGTAAAGTATTACCATGAAGGACGGATTCTGTGTGTGAAGAACAGGCTAAAGGTCATATTACAACTCAGTCAAAAGGTAACACAACAGGCCACACGGTCCAAACCAGCTTTTGACCTTCTTCTGTCCATCAAAACTAAGAGCATGATTATTGCACAATTCCATATTAAGAACATGTTTCGTGTGATGCCACGTGTCAGTAGAACCCACGAAACAGTGCAAGAATCGGTTTTTAATTAAGGATTTTAAGATGCGATTCTTAGGGAAAGTGATGGGACTCACCACTATTTTTGGTTAATAATCCCTCAATAAACATGCTCTAAAGGCTCCTATGAATTTTTAATGGTATTTAGTGCAAAAAGTGATTTAAAAGACTATGGTAAGAAACCCCTATATATAATTGCTCCATTGCAAAGTTCTTAATTAGGGGTTCTTAAAAAAACATTATTTTATTAAACTTTGATAAAATAAAACATATGAGAAGATAACATTCGAAACATACTTTTTAAAATAAAAACATTTAAACAAATATTATTAAAATAAACGATAATAATTTGAAAGAAACATCCAAGTTCAGTTGTTGTCTTCATGACGTCAAAATGTAAGTCATATATGTTCAATCAAATCATCTTTCAGTTGTTGATGCATCTGTCTATCAAGAATTCTAGTTCGAACACACATCTTATTGGCGATATTTCTAGGGATATCTGTAAAATACGTGAATCCACATGTGAAGTTCCGTTGTCTTCTGCTTGTTGGAAATTCGAAACATAAAATTGAGTGTATTCATCTCGTTAGTCTTCTATTACCATGTTATGGAGTATGATACATGCTCGCATAATCTTTCCAATTTTGACTTTATCCCAAAAAAGTGTTGGATTTTTAACAATGGCAAAGCAGGCTTGCAAGACTCCAAAAGCACGCTCGACATCCTTTCGGACAGCTTCTTGATGTTGAGCAAATAAAATTGCTTTTGACATTTGTGGTACTCGAATAGATTGGATAAAAATTGCCTATTTCGGATAAATACCATCAGTGAGATAGTAAGCCATATGATACTCTCTTCTATTGACATAGTAAGTGACTTCTGGAGCGTGACCCTTTATTATGTCATCAAAAATAGGTGAGCGATCAAGAACATTGATATCGTTTAAGGTACCTGGAGGTCCAAAAAATGCGTGTCATATCCATATATCATATGAAGCAACCACCTCTAAAATGATTGTTAGTTTTCCTGAACCACGAGAATATTGCCCTTTCCAAGCGGTGGGACAATTCTTTCACTCCTAGTGCATACAATCGGTGTTTCCTATCATCCCGGGAAATCCACGATGTTCTCCAATATCAAGTAGACGTTGAAGATTTGTCGGTGTTGGTCTTCTTAGGTACTCATCCCCGAATAAATTTATTATTCCTTCCACAAAATTTTCCAAACATTTACAAGTTGTGGATTCACCGGGACGTAGGTATTCATTGACCGTGTCAGCGGCAGTGCCATATGTCAAGACACGAATAGTTGTTGTACATTTTTGGAGTGAAGAGAGACCGAGCCTTCCAAGAGCATCTTTTGGCGAAAGAATTAAACTTTATTGGAGAGTCGATCAACAATGTGCATGAACAATGACTTGTTCATTCTAAAACGTCGACGGCAAAATTCCCAGGATACGTTGGAGTTTCACTAAAATAATCATTCCATAAACGTACATGACCTTCTTCACGATTTCTTTCGATGTAAGCTCGTTTTTTCCTTTTTCTTTTCTTCCTTCTTCTTCATCATTAATGGTAAAATTTTCAAAAGTTTGATCAAAATATTGGATCAAAAAGTTCATCAAATGAATCATCAAGAGATCCATCAAATGTGTCATGAGAAGAAGATGCCATATAAAAAATGTGATTAAAGAGAAGGAAAGAAGATCAAATTTTTAGGTAAAGAGAAAGAAAGAACAAGTTTGCTCGTATGGTGAACAAGAGAAGATCAAGTTTTTAATAGAGAAGATGAAGTTGTTATATGGAGAACAAGAAGTTTTTTACATAGAACATGAAGTTGTTTATACAAATCCAGGACTCTTGTTTGTTACCCAATGCTCAACAAAACTACAAAGCTGTCTACACAAAACTACAAAGGTACAAAAGTACAAAGTGCCTACACAAAACTACAAAGTTGTCTTATAACTACAAAGACTACAAAGTCCGAGACTCTTGTTTGTAACCCAATCCTCCACACTTTCACAGGCCCATGACTGTTCCACTTGACAATGCTCCATGATTTACCTGCAAGTAACGACAGAGAACAAGTCAGGAGATAGAACAAAAAATTATAACAGAGACATAGACAAGAGTTACATACGCCAACAAGTCTGTGAGTCTTCCACTACCTGATTCCTCTAAGCCACATGCGAACATCAATATGATAGCGGGAATACTCATTACTATCAGTGTCACATATTGTATCAGTTTCAAACAAAACATGCTACGTGACTTTGAAGGTAATGAGTAGTCTCATTACCTTATTGCTATTAGCCTTTCACTCTTGTCGTGTCCCCTGCTTCTTCTATTAACAAGAACAAGAACAAGAAAGACAAACTCAAACATTAATCATCACTAACAAGAAGAAGATAGACAAACTTAAACATTAATCATCATTAACAAGAAGAAGATGAACAAACTTAAACATTAATAAAAAACAGAAGAGTTCATATGAACTTAAGCAACAAGTTACAATGACACTTAAACCTATTAGAACAAGCAACATAATCTAAAACGAAGACTTAAACTAATTGGACAACAACTCATCAATGAGTTTCTTCTTCAAAGCTTCTTCATAATCATCAAGGGGTTCTTGTTTTGCAATGACACTGTCAAGAAGCTTCATCTTGGACAGCATTTCCTTCATAGCCAAATCATCATTCTTGATACTCCACATTATCTGAAACTGAGACAACCCCTTTCCCTCAGTTATTGGCTTCTTAGCACGGGCTTTTGCGGCTTTTACACCCTCGGGATGAGTGGATCCTTCATCGTCTGTTTCAAGTGCTTGCGAGCTTGCTGACTATGAGCTGTCATCACACTTCCTCTTTTTGGAGTTTCCTTCATTTTTAGCTGTAGAAATCTCACACCACTTCTGGTGTGATTATTGCGAAGCTCCTTCCAAGCATATTCTAGTGTGAACTTCTTTTTGTGATTGTTGAAGAATATTTCATGGGCAAGTTTCAGAACATCGTTATCATTCTGACAACTAGTCTTCTCTCTTGTTGCAGCTTCATAAGCACCACAAAACTGCAGACTAAGTCGTTGATCTTGTGCCACCTTTGCTTACAATGAGATGCCTCTCTTTTTTCGCAGCCAGCAAGCTTAGGACTAGCAGAGAAGTAAGTTGCAATTCTCTTCCAGAAGGCCATAGATTTTTGCTCATTCCCTACGACAGGGTCTTTGCTCGTGTTTAACCATGAGCTGATGAGCACTACATCATCTGTTGGAGTCCACGTCCTTCTTTCCTTACGCGCTCCTGAACTGTCTTGTTCATCAGTAGCTTGCGTGCCAGAAGAAGTAATAGTAAAATAGTCTAAACCGATGCCAGAATGTTGTTGACTTTGAAGAAGATCAACAAAATTTACGTTCATATATGGATTAGAATCCATATATGCTTAGGTGAAAAAAAGAGAGATGAAAGAGAAGAAGAGAGATGGAAGAGAACTTTATAGAAAACAGAGAGAAGGAAGAGAAGACAGAGAGATACACACATTCATCACCAAACCACAGAGAGATACACACATTCATTACTCACACTTAACCACAACCATTTCGACTTGACATATAGATAACTCATTAATAACACTTAACCACAACCATTTCTATCTAACTAATTCGTAACACTTAACCACAACCACAATCTATCTAACTCACTACTCACACTTAACCACAACCATTTCGACTTGACATATAGCTAAATCATTTATCACAATCTATCTAACTCATTACTCACACTTAACCACAACCATTTCTATCTAACTCATTTATCACAGTTAAGCACAACCACATTCACAATCAATTCAATTCAGATGAGAAAAAAATACAGAGACATGAATCAGAGCTACTCTTACACTAACCAAAACATTAATTATGATCAGTTTAATTCATCACAGACCTCTATTCAAAGAGTAACATAAGCTAGATCAATTCATTTCAAAGCAAAATCTAAATCAATTCATAAACTAACATGTATACACGGATGAAGACCTTTGTTCGATGAACCTTCCTCATGTCTCTGTTTGATCCATCCATCTCCTCTGTTTGATCCATCCATCTCACGACACAAACACAAAAACATAAAGAATGAATCAAAAACAAACCAAATCGAAATAGATAATCTTTCAGGAAACAAATCACAATTGATATAACAAAACAAATAAATCAATCTAGAAACAGACTCATACACAACAAACAAGTCACAATTGATCGAACACAACAAACAAGTCACAATTGATCGAACACAACAAACAAGTCACAATTGATCGAACAAAACAAATAAAAAAATCTAGAAACAGACTCGAACACAACAAACAAATCAATTTACAGACAAACAAGCACAATCTAAGACATGCATGATCAAATAACATAAAACAGAACCTTTACCTTTGGATTGGAGGAGAGCCACCGTCAGAGACCTCTGTCGCCGTCGAGGAGAGCCACCTTCAGACAGAACCAAGCCGATAGCCACTGAGACAGAACTGAAGCAACAACCACCGTGAGAGAGATCCGCCTTCTTCTTCTAAATTTTCATCTTCACCAACATCAAGATCTATCGCCGTCAAGGACCTACGGAGAGGGAGATGATTCGAGATAGACGCCGCCGTTTCGACGACAGCCACCGAGACACACGCCGCCGTTTCGTCTAGGAGCCAAGGAGATAGAGCAAATCGTCATTACTGTCGCCACAAGAGAGATGATTCGAGAGAGAAAGAAGAAATGAAACGAAGAAAAGAAGCCACCTCTCCTCTCTCCTCTCTAGACCCAACACGTGTCATACAAGAACCGTCTCCTCTTTTCCCAAAATAAGACACGGTTCTTCTCTAATTAAGTGTGTTTAATTTTTTTATAAAATACATTAAGAGACGCGTTAAGAGCCCGCGTTATTAGTGTTCTAAGACCACCTCCATCCATAAAAACCTCAAAGGGGTTCTTAATCTTTTTTTCAATTTAAAAAAAAAATTAAAAACGAACCAATCGTGGGTCGTCATGTGTCAGTGGAGCCCACGAAACAGTGCAAGAACCGGTTTTTAATTTAGAATTTTTGGAACCGATTCTTAGGAAAAATGATGAGATCCACCACCTTTATTTTTTTGTTAAGAACCCCACTTAAAAGTCTCCAATGGAGTTGTTCTAATGAGACAGAAAGACATATAGGATCCGAGCAATTCGGGTTTAATCCAGATGGAACGGGTGCTACTCGAACTATCCGTTAATGGCCCATTAAAATGGTCTTAAACTTAAAACTTTCCAAGGGCCCAGTTGGAACCTTGGAGCTGGTCAGAAAGTTTGTCGGAATCCATTCCAATCCCCATTTTGGGCAAAGAAGACGACGGCGGAGAAGAAATGGTGAGTCGAGAAGCGCTGATCGCATACAGAGCTCTCCTCAGGGCTACAAAGAAATCATTCGCCGGAGATACCGAGATGCTCAAGGCTTCGGCTTCCGAGATCCGTAAGAAGTTCGAAGAGAATCGCCACGTGGCTTCCGATTCCGACATCCCTGGCCTACTCGATGAAGCGCGTGAGGCGACTCAATTCATTTCCACCATGATCGTCCAGGCCAAACTCAACGAACGCGGCGGCTACGGTACTCATTACACTCTTTTCTCTACTTACTTCCCGATCTCTGTCTGTGCGCACCATGTGTTTGTTGAAATGTCTGACTGAAAACTCGTTTGGTGTGTCTTTAGAGGTGAAAGCAAGTCAGGAACACGCGGGAGCGACATTGGAGCTTCCCACAGAGGAGATGCTTCGGAAAAAATCTGTATGAGTAAATCTTTGGTCTCTGAGACCACAGAACATTGTCTTTGTCTGAAATTTGATTTCTTCTTCCTTTGCTCGTTTTGTTTTAATAGGGAAAGGTGCAACCTTTTTTTTGTGATTCTCTGTTTTGTTCTCTGTTCACACACTCATATTTAATCAATAAGAAGCTCCTTACCTTCATCTTTAGATGAAGTTTTTTCATTTCAGATCTATGATCCAAGAATGACAGAATTTTACTTACATTTGTGCCTCATTTTGATTCTTTCCTCCTGTCCTTCCACATCCTGTCTTAAAGACCCACTTCTTGCATCATTGTCATATCTTTGCTCCTGTTAAGTGCTAGTTTGGAATTGAATTATTTTCTTCATCAGATATGGTTTTCATCTCTCCAGTGTTCCGCACTTGTGCGGTTTCAGAGTCTAATAGGAAGTTTGAAAAAAATGTGATGCGAGAGAGTGAAGCCTATGATCTTTTAACTCATAGTTTTCAAACCAATGAAATAGTAGAACCCTTTATTTCGATATGGGCTCCCATAGCCTTAAGTATGTTTCGTTTTCTGAAGAGAACCACTGCATAGTCCTCCTTAAACACCATTCATGAGTATCCATGGGTTAACTCAGGAGCCCATAATTTTCTTCATGGTTTAAGTTCAGAGTTCTACGTTTGTCTTTATTGTCTCTTCATGTTCTTCTGTGGTGTGTAATCCTTGATTTCTTGTGTTTAGGAGCACTGTTTGTTTCATAAGAATCATGTGAATAGTCATAACCATAGAATACTTTTAGTTTAAGTGATACAATGATACGTGCAAGGTTAATAATAAGCTGTTTTCAAGTGACATGAAATTTTCGTGATAAAAGTAAACTTTCAAATTTTGCGTTACCCACTTTTCTTAACTACCACTTTATTGTATAACAGATGGGGGAAAATATGTTTTCAATCTTGGTGAAGTCCGCATGCTAGATCAATGATTACCACTACCAAAACAAAAAAAAAAAAGAGGTCGATTATTGGTTTAGTAGGTTAGAGTAGTTGTTGAAAATGGTAAAAATTACCACCAACGCTTCAGGCTTGTTACCAAAACAAAAAGAAGTCTATCACAACATATCCTTAAACGTTGTGATCATGACGGCGAGTCTCAATAAATAACCTAACCGAACCACTAAGTTTTACGTGCATGTCTATAGATATACGGTCTCTCGCTCACTCTATTGCTCGTCGATACTCGTTTTGTAATTTAAAGATAACAACCTATTAAAAACATGAGTTTTACGATCGCATTTTCACTTCTCCTTGTTTCTCCTTTCACTCAATCCAACCTCATCATTACCATCTAAACGCAACAGCTACGTCCAAAACGATGTTCAGCGTTTGGGAAACGCGTTCGCGTTGCGTTGTCAGATTGTCGAGAGCTGCTCCAAGACTCTCTTGATAATCCACACAAGTCCTTAGCCGTGATCCGGACACTCAGAGCCAGCGAGTTTCAGAAACAGATGAGTGATCTTGCCACATGGCTTAGCACTTCCCTCACGGATAAGGTTCATAAGGATACGTGCCTAACCTTGATGGGTTTGAGAAGACGTCGACTAAGTCATCAACGGTAAGGATGATCCGGGAGAGAGTCACGACGTCTATGTATGTGTCCAGCAATTCCTTAACAAGCTAGCTGCTAACTTCCATGCATATATGAGATCATTATTACTATGGTGTTTTATGAGACATATATTTGCATAAGTATAATAGGCCTCTCCATCTCGGAATGGGTTATCCGACTTGTACATGTCCTCGATTCCTCAAAATCCATACCAATTAATATAAAATTACCGAAAGATATCTAAAATATCTTGAAAATTTCTTTAATTTTGAACATGTTACTCTGATATCAAAGGTTGGCCTTTATCCAAAAATTTAGGTTTTGATTTATAGAATTATAGCTACTGTAAATTGCCAAATCCAAACCACAATTTCTCGTCTCATATTTAATTCGTTGAACTTAGAACAAACATCCGTTTAGATAATCAGTAATGAGCCTAATGAATCATCCTATAGGCCAGAGTATTGTAGGCCTAATGTCAGGCCAGTATTATCATAGTTCCCATTAAACCGTTGTCACCGTCACAAGCTCAAAGGGATCAAGCCACTAAACGAGCAAGTAACCTGTCGTAAAGTCAAACATGGAAGGTGTCGGTGTCAACTTTATGAACACTCGAAAATATTACTTCTACCATTTTTTTAACCATTTGAAATTGTTTATATTATTGGTGTAAGTACCATTGTCTAGGGGTCAAAATTTAAGAATTTATATATCAAGTTTAGGATTTGATTTCTAGAAAATATATTCTTTTGCCGATAATATGATGCAAGTTTACCAGAGTTTCCAAAATGTTGTAGGCATAGCCGTTCGCTATGATCTTGTGTTAAAAATAAATCATGTTCATCGAGAATGTTGTATATGCAAAACTTTCTATCAAACCGCATGTTACTAGGAGATATTCGTCAAAAAATTATCTATAAATTGTTCATCAATATCGCATATATTGAAAATAGTTTATCATCATTTGTAATATATATATATATATATATATATATATCATAATAATTGACTAAATGTTTAAAAAAGATCTCGCCAAAGTGACATACAAAATTTTAAATTGAACAATAACTTGGGTGAACAGTAAAATAAATATTTACTTTTACTAAATTCCCTGAAAAGTTAAACCATTTATAATCACTTGTAGCCACAATTGTAAAGAATAAGAAAATAAAATCTCTCTTCTTCATTCTTTGTACAATATCTTTATCTACTCTTTATGTTCTTATTCTATTAAAGTTAATCTCACATATTTTTATATGGTATCAGAGCAAAAAGTCTTATTATATTTATATTTTGCGCATCTAATCTTTTGTATTCTCTATTTTTCTAGATATGAACATGAAAAATCCAAAACAAGTGGTTGTTCGAATCATCCTTAAGGGTGCAAACTACTTGTTGTGGTCTAGGATGATCAAAATAGCTTTAGGTGGTCGTGGTTTATGGAGTCATATAACTCAATATGAAGCTCCAAAACAAATGATTCAACAATATGGCAAGGAGATTATCCTTGTGGAAGAAGGCAAGTGGTCATAAGAGGATCATCAAGTATGTTTATCATCCAAAACTCCGTAGAAGCACCAATCTTGGAGGCTTACTCTTATTGTGAGACCACCAAAACGCATTGGGAAACTCTTAAAAAGGTCCATGAGAATACCTCCAGCTTGAGCCAGGTCTTTGAAGTTAAAAAGACCATCAATGATCACAACCAATAAGACATGGAGTTCACCCCACACTTTGGAAAGTTTAGATCCTTATGGGCTGAGCTTGAGACGTTAAGGCCAAGCTAGGTTGATTCGGCTATTCTTAATGAGAGGCAAGAACAAGACAAGGTCTTTGGCCTCATGGTGACTCTCAATCCGATCTACAATGACTTCATTAAGTACTTCCTAAGGTTAGACAAGCTTCTAAATCTTAATGAAGTGTGTGCACAGATTCAAAAAGAGCAAGGATCGCATAGACTCTTTAGTGGAAAAGGAGATCGTGTGACTTTGAACAAAGGAGTATTCAAACATGAAGATAGGAAGGTGTAGGTGTGTTATCACTGAAAAAGAAAGGTCACACCAAAGACAAATTTTAGATTCTTTATCACATCTCAACCTAAGCAAGCTCAAAGAACCAAGAGCTAACCTCTCCAATGAAGCACCTGGTTCTTCTACACAGTTCAATGAGGGAGAAGGCAAGGCGTTGGTATCAACTCATGCTTCCTTGGTAAATACTAAAGATGGGATGGTGAGAAGTTCTCACCATGATGCGCTTATCAAAGCCAACAAGGAGAATCACGGTAAAGTATTTGGTAATTAGTTTAATGCATTAAACATCTCTAAACCATTGACTGCAGACTACCAAGTTTCTTGGAAAGGAGTGTCAAATGATGGGTTGTATATGCTTAACGACACCAAGCCAACCTTTTATGTTTCTTGTTATTCTAGTTATGTTTCTACTATGGATAATAATGTGATTTGGCATGCTAGATTAAGACACTCTCATTCTCGTGCTTTAGGATTATTTTTGCATTGTATTTCTTTTAAAATTGATGAATATGGAGCTTGGTGTTTCCCAAGTCTTCTACTATATATGAGAAGAGTTTTGATTTGGTTCATTCTAATATTTGGACTTCACCTTGTGCATCTAGAGAAAATCATGAGTAGTTTGTCACATTCATCGATGAAAATTCAAATATACTAAGCTAACTTTAATTCGTTCTAAAGATATGGTGCTTGAACTTACACTAACTTTCAAAGCTATATTACTAATCCTTTCAGTGCCAAGATCAAAAATTTTAGATCAGATAATGGAGGGG
The DNA here is from genome assembly GCA_905132765.1 of Moricandia arvensis. Classification (NCBI taxonomy): domain Eukaryota; kingdom Viridiplantae; phylum Streptophyta; class Magnoliopsida; order Brassicales; family Brassicaceae; genus Moricandia; species Moricandia arvensis. The sequence goes on from CAJHQP010010137.1 coordinate 11,655, forward strand.
AATACACTGATCATTCATTAAAATAACATTTCATTCACCTAACAAGCTATCTATACACAACACAACAAAATGGAGTGACTGAAAAAAAGAACATATATTTTATGGAGGTGTTTAGATCAGTGATGATACACATTAATGTTTCGAAAAAGTTATGGGGAGATGTTGTGGTGTCAGAATGTTACTTGATCAACCAAATTCCAACCAAAATTCTTAATGAGGTCCCTCCGTTTGAGGTATTGAACCAAATTAAAACATCTATTAGTCACTGAGGATCAATCTCATTCATCCTCGGACCGAGCCACAAATCTTATAATCATATTGGAGAGCTTTGGGATCAACCAATCAAAGAGAATGATGAAACCATAGAGTTAAGCAAACATAAGGAATCACAAGTAGCTTAAAAAACATTCACCTTGATCACGGGAGTGGCACACATAAAGAACCACAAGAGAAAAAGGTGGTTCATCTAGTCATGAACAAAGAGAAGTGCCCCAAGAGTATGTCCAAGAAGAAGAACAAGAAAATATTCAAGAGGAAGAACAAGAGCAAGGGAAAGAACAAGAGTTTGAAGAAGTGAAACATTTTAAAAGGAGTAAAAGGGTTAAGAAGTCATCCAAATGGGTGGACACAAGAGTTTATTACAGCAAAAAAACAGTAATCTATCCTATACGAGCAACTTGCTCATTTTTCTATTGAATATCACATTTTTATTGAAAAATTGGACCAATAATAGGTGCCAAAGACCTATGATGAGGCTATGAAACACAAAGTGTGGAGAGACTCTACAAGTGAAGAAATCAAAGCATTGGACCGCAACCAAACCTATTATGAGGCATTCCTTGTAAAGGCAAAAATCTATCAGCTCTAAGTGGGTGATGACCATTAAGTACAAAATTAATGGGGAGATAAAGTGACATAAAACTAAGCCAGTGGCAAGAGGGTTCACTCAAACATATGAAGATGACTACTTGGATACATTTAAACCAATCACCAAGCTTCTTGCAAAAAGGGTTGTTCTTTCATAAGTTATTAATCTTGAGTGGGATCTTTGGAAGATTGATGTCAAGAATGCATTCTTACAAGGTGAACTAGAGGATGAAGTATACATGACTCCCCCACCTAGTGTTGAGGATATGTGCACCAGGAAAAGTTTTTAGACTCAGGAAATCCATCTATGGGTCAAAGCAATCACCTAGAGCTTGGTATCACAAGTTGAGCTCAACTATCAAAGATAGAGGTTTCAAGAAGTTTGAGGCTGATCACACTTTCTTTACCCTAAAAATCCAATAAGATAAAGTTGTCATTCCAGTATATGTTGATGATATCATCATCTCAAGGAATGATAAAGTAGGCATTCAAGCCACTACAACATTCCTAAATGTTTTTGATATAAAATATCTTGGTGAACTAAAGCACTTCTTAGGGATAAAAGTGTGTCGCTCTGAAGAGAGACAATTTTTTTTTTATCTCAAAGGAAGTACACACTTGATTTATTGTATGAAGCATGAAATCTTCAATCAAAACCAGCTAAGACACCCCTTGGAGAAGGCTACAAAGTCATAAGAGAAGAGGAGATCGAAAATGGGCTATTTGAGGATATCAAGCAATACCAAAGGATGGTTAATAAGTTGATATACCTAACGATCACTCACTTGACATTTGTTTTGCTGTGAACCAGGTGAGCCATCATATTTAAGCTCCCAAGATGCACCACTGGAACATGGTGGACATCATACCCAAGTATCTAAAAGAACTATGCGCTGAAGCATTTGAATGAGATGTAATGGGAGTTCAAAAATTGTTGGTTACTATGATGCTGATTGGACTTGAGATAGAGTGGACATGAAATCTACAACATGTTATTGCACATTCACTAGAGGTAACCTAGTCACTTGGAAAAGTAAGAAGTAAAATATTGGAGGTAACCTAGCCGATTTATGCCAAATCCGTTTAAAAATTGGATGTCCAATTCTAGGCCGCCTAAATGACTGCCTAGCCGCCTAAATGACCGCCTACACCATGCCTAGGTGACCGCCTATTTTTTTTTAATAAAAATAATTATTTATTTAGTTGATCTAAAATATTATAAATGCAACTTAGTTGCATAATTTTGATACAAATTATACCGTATTAAGTTTATATTTTTATATTTGTGTGTTTTATATAATTTTAAACATGATAATGTATACATTTTATAAAAAAATAAAAATTAACATATTATATAATACATTAAATAATATAAAATTCTGCTCGCGTATTTTTTGCTTAATCTCCGATTTTTTCGTTAGGCACTAAGTCTACCAGCCGTCCGACTAGCACCTAGCGTCATTCCTAACAGGAGAAAATGTTACTATAGGTTAAATTTTCAATAAGTATAACTCAACAACTTTTCTTTTCAAAATGTTTTCTGGTGTGTTTTTTTAAATTACATATACATCACCCTAAGATACGTATACATAATTTAGCCAAAAGTAAGATACATATACATCACCCTACTAAAACTAGTTTTAAATTGATACTAGTTAACCTAGAAATATGATATATATAATCTATTCATACTTTTATAAATCGTCTAAACTGGACTCATCTGTAGAATCTTGTTGTTAGCTAGTCTTATTCCATGCATGTCTTGAAAATTAATATTCAAATGTTATTTATAATGTTATTTGGGCAGGAAAGTGAAGGAGATATGCCGCCACGTTAGAATCACAAGTCAACGTAAACGCCAATGCTCATCCCTTTCTTTAATTTGTATTAATTCACCTCCGCAACCGAAGTTTAATTGTGAGTTTTTGATTCAATAATTGATCTTAGTTTATAAAATATTTTACACCATAGTACAGCAGTTAAATTCAGACAACAGTATTATGTAATTTAGGCTTTCGGAAATTTTGTAGTTTGTCTTATATGTACTATAAATCGTCTTTAACTATCAAACTAATTAGTGTGGCCAAGTGAATGATTCGGCCATCCTTTAAATAGAAACATTATTAGTAATAAAATATATAATATTTTATTATAAAATAATTTTTAAACTCAAGAACATGGTGATCAATCTAAACATATATTTTCCGTTTCAAAATGTATAATGTTTTGAAGAATTTTTATATTTAAAATATATGATGTTTTAATATTTTTCATATTTTCTCTGTTTCAAAATATAAGATGTTTTAAATAGTCTTTGATGTTTCATATATAAGATATTTTCATATATCTAGATAATTTTTACTTATATTAAAGCTGTAAACTAATAATATTTAATAGCCTATTTTATTAATGGTTGATTAAGTTTAATTTATATTTTATTGATATTTTAAGAAAATAATACCTTTTTAATAATTATGCATTAGCCTAAAATATTATATATTATAGAAAAGTGAGTATTATTTTAGTTTTACGATTTTATGACAAATAGTGTCTTTGAGCTTTTAAATAATTGGTTGAGTTAGTTTTAGTATATCTTTTGCAATGCTACCTTTTAGGAGAATGTATATATCTATACTATTAAAAATCTATACTATTAAAATAGAAGTCACAACTTCTTTTCATGTGTGATATTTTAAAATGGACCACCTACTAGAAATTAATCATATTAATTATTTCTATCATTAATCTATGTTAATATTAAAAGTACCTTCACGTTGACATCTATCTATACATTGAAACAACTCATTAACGTTTCACAACTTTTACACTATATCAAAATAATCTAATATAAACTTCCCAAATTCTTCCCCGCCGAATGACTTTTAATTGTATTTTACTCAAATTATAACCAATATCTTTAATCATGCGTTTCCAGAAATGCAAAGAAATCGATGTGTATAATGATTTGATATTAGCTCAGTTGAGAGAATATCCAAGAGTCTTTGTGTTTTTCGGTTGGGTGGTTTTTACAGTCGAGGACGCATAATCATTTGGAGAAGATTAACATGGTGCACTAAACAAATTGCAGATTCTTTATTGACAATTGAATAGGCTTATATATTTTTGTTAGCCTTGAACATGGACACTTTAAAAGTTAGGATCTATTAACCACTACATTATTTGATTGTTAACCTTGAACATTTGTTAATAAATCTTTTACTTTATGAACTGTACACAGTGAGCATTGGAGAAGATGAACATGATGCATTACTGTTACGTAAATATATTTGATAAATAATTTATTTATCAACCAAGAATATCGTGCGTAATATCTTTTTTTTTTGCTTAAAATGTAAATTCAAACGATATATGCTCGGCATAATATCGTCAATATAACTGATTCGTTAAATTAATAAACCAAAAATCGTTAGGGAATCGTTATTATAAACATATATGTAAAACTAATTTCTTAAGTAAATTAACCAAAAATATCGTAATAATGCCATTAAGTAGATAAGAAAAAAAATATTGTTAAAATCTTTTCTGAGAAATGTTGGTGTATTCAATTAACTAAAACTATTTTTTCTACTTTGAAAAATAAGATATGCTCATCCAATATTATTCAAATCTGTACGCATCTTTTTTTTTGACGGCAGACATCTTTTCAAATTATATTGTTTCCTAATTAGTATTTAAAAATAATGTTCATTCGATCTAGACAAAAACAATTACTAATTAAATATGCCAGCTTTAGTTAGTTTGTCATTAACATGGTACTAGATGTTTTGTCCGTATAAGCGGGCAAATTCTCTTTTTTATAAATATTTATAAGTAAATATATTATCAATTCAAATATTATATATGATCATAAGTTATTGTTCGTACGTTCTAAATATTTAATAATAAATTAAACAAAAATTCTTTATATATACAAAGTTTTTTATCAAAACATAAATACTTTTTATTACATGAAAACATGAAAATCCCCCTAAAATAATCTTGAAAACACTTATGTATACATAAAATTATATATAAAATGTATATATAGAAATTTATCTTTTAAAAAAAATTATGTTGTAAAATTAATTTTTGATAGCACAGTATAAATTATTTTCATATAATAATAATTATTAAATCACTGAAATCACTTTTAATTTACGGTTAATTATATTTTAACTAATTTAATTATTCATTAAAGTTAATAGAAACTTTATGACAAAATATAAAATGTCTTTAGATAATTATAATTATTAAAATTCATTTTTAATATATGATTAATTATATATTAAAAGATCTAATTATCTATTAAGGATAATCAAGACTTTAACCACTCTAAATTTTAATGTAAAAGCTCAAAACCCAAAATTCACTTCGCAAATAATAATATAAATACTTAAAACTATGAGAAATTTTCATGTTTACCACATTATTGATATCATTATTCATTTTTCTTCTAAAGAGATCTTTTTGCAAATGCCTTCTTTATTAAGAGGCAAAAGACCCTTAGATTAATTAAAATCCAAAACTCCACATTCGAAAATCCTAAATTATGGTACAAAAAATATGTTAAAAATGTATGAGAAATTTCTTAGACTACCACATTCCTAATTTCACTTTTCATGTTAACTTTAATCACTTTTACCTTTAGTTTTAAAAGATAAAAAAAATTTATATCCATATAGTTAACTAATCTAAATTTAAAGTTTAGATTTGAGTGGCATGGTTTAAATTTTAATAAATAACAAAATAAATACTTAAAATTTAAAATAAAAATTTTAAAAATAGTTTTTTCCAAAATATATTCTTTCTTAATGTTTCAAGAAAAGTAATTATAAAAATGTCTTCTTAATGAAGATAAACATAAATGGTGATACCTTTATTAAGAAAGACATTTTCTTTGGTATTATTAACCCCCCCCTCCCATGAAGGTAAACAAAAAAAACCCCCCTTTCCCATCTACAAAATAATTAGCGTCTCATTCTCTTCCACGTCACAACTTTTACACAAAAAAGGTCGATCAATAAAAGTATAATTATGCTGAACAAAGTTGAACCTTACAAGGATTGTTGGCATATTCATGTTAAGTTGTTTCATTCATGGAATTAAAATACCAATTACGATGAAAATTCTCTAGAATTGATCTTATCAGACGAAGATTTAAGTTTAATTTTAAATAAATTAGGTATTTATGTAATGTTTAACGATTTGATTCCATACTAATTTAGTTGTTTTATTTTTGATGTAGAGTGTTAAAATTTAATGTTCTTGCAAAAGACACTACATGCAACGTGGAAAAATAAAAATTAACACCCGCGTGGTTGCGCGGGTCAAGATCTAGTTAATTATTGTGTCTTTAACAAAACATCAAGAATTTGAAACATAGAGAGTATTATAGCTCTTATTACAAATCATAAATTTAATTAGTAATTTAAAAAAAAAATTCTAAAATAAAATATACGAAATTACCTAATGTGATTAATATATATATATATATATATAATTTATGACATTTAATAATTTTAATAATAAAGATTTGATAGATTTGTGTACTATTTTTTTTAATTTTATATTATTAAAAAAATTAAACAATCACATTAACTATATAATAAAAATTTTAATTTTTTCATATATGTTATACATTGATTTTTTTAAACAACCATAAATTAAAAATGTTAAATGTCTCACATTGAAAATTTAGTAGCTAATATTTTAAAGATTTTAGTATAAAAAGATACAAATGATCATAAAACCATATGAGTAAGAACTCTCATTTAATAGATATTCAGATAATATATATATATATATATATATTGTTTAAAATAAACTAAATACCATACACAAATATTTTAATTTCAAAATTTTAGAAATATGTATCATAATTAAATTGATTAAAATTAAATATATTAATAATTTTATTTTCATTAATTATTAAAATACATTTTATAATCTTTATTATTATTTTAATAAAATAATAAAAAATATATATTTAACAAATATTTTATAAAATATCACTAGGGCACAAATTATTACATACTAAATTACTTGATACCTACCATCCACTTACACATAAATAAAACACGTTCGAAAATGCTTCTCTAGAAACTCTCTCTAGCTAAATTCGGTAACAGATGTTTCAATATGCTCTTTTCAAAATCCTAGCCGTAACGGCAGTTTTTTTTCAAAAATCAAAGCAAACCCATCGATCAAACGATTGTTCCCTAACTACATCGAGCAAAGATGCTCGCAAAATCTATGTCTTTAACATCTTATCTCATCTCAATCAGAGGAGATGGGGAGAAGTTAAGTGTGATTGCTCAATTTCCACAAATCAAATCGGAATTTTCCGTAATTCCCTGTATTTGATCTGTAAAAAGGAAAGTTCTTTGGGAACATATCATACGCTCCTTGATCACAAAAAAGCTTTTTTGAATCTGGATATGAAAGGAGCTCTTAAAAACAGAGCACCGTCACGGAGACTGATCCTCAATCAACTAACAAGAAAACTTGATTTCTTCAATTAAGCAATTCTTTTGGAAAAAAATCTGTGTACCGAAATTATCTAATGCAATTTACGTTGTGCAACCATTATCACCATGATTCAATGGAGAAATTTTCTCAATTACGAAGATATGATATCTCAAGGAGTGATACGATAAACAAAACTATGTATATGGAGAGAATAAGAAAATGGATCGACCATTTCATCTCCTACATCAAACCTAGTCTCCTGCAGAAAATTTCAACCTATGTACCCCAAGCTCTCTCAAAGATGTCTCGCTACGCCGACCGTGTTGCGATAAAAAAGAACTCAGCTCTGAACCTCGAGCCGATTCTCACTGGAGCCTTCGATAACTCCGACATGCTAGGGCGTATGATCTAACTCTGGTTGACCACATCATGAACAGTGATCTGCAGGCTCACAGAGTAAGGGCACTACTTGATCTCATGCCCCATGCATGGCAACTTGAAGACCGTGTTCAAGGAGTCAAGCCGGAAGAGGAAAATTCCATTTTCGTTTCAATAGGAGGAGGATCTCCAGATGGTGTTGGAGAGGAGACCTTTCCACTTTGGTCAGTGGATGTTCCCACTGGAATGCTGGGTTCCTAGCGTTAGATCTGACTTTCCAGCCATTATGGTGTTCTCGATCTTCATCGAAGGAAGGACATTAACTCCATATGCCCCATACCT
>CAJHQP010010138.1:0-19707 GCA_905132765.1 Moricandia arvensis
CAACAATGAAGTTTAGAGTGCAAAACCCAGCAATGAGGGAAAGGATTCTTCGTAGGAGCATGTGGAATATTGGAAACGTCCCACTCATAATCACGAAATGGACACCAGATGAGCTCACGGAGAAACCAGAAGTTAAGTCAATTCCGATGTGGGTTCATTTGAAGAATGTGCCTATGCATATGTTCTCATGGGAAGGTTTGAGCTTCATTGCCAGTGCTGTGGGTCACCCGGAAAAGCTGCACCCTGAAACTGCATCGTGCACGAACTTCAAGATAGCAAAAATCTTTGTCCATGCGGACCTCACAAAAGAACTACCTACGAAGATAAATTTCTCAAAAAATGGCAGGTCATCTTTGGTGGAATTTGTCTACCCATGGCTACCAGTGCGTTGTCTCACTTGTCGAAAGTGGGGTCATTTGGAGAAAGCATGTGTAAAGAACAAAAGTGATGGAGTGGAAATAGCAAATGAGGAAAAGAAGACTCATGAGCAGGAGGATTTAGATGGAGAGAAAGATTTTTCATCTGGACCAGGGGAGTTAATTAGCAAAATAATGAGTGGAGCAAAAGAGGTGAGTTCTTTAATGGTAAAGGAAAGAGAGGAAATCGAGGAGGGCCAAATCGTAGAAGAGTGGCCAAAGATCTCCACAAGCAAAGCACGTAGTAAGCTCTACACCATTGAGAGTGCTTGAATATGGTCAGGTGAAAATACTATCTCCATCACGTTACCAATTGCTAAATAACATAGATGAAAAAGGTGAATTGATAGAGAATCCAGAGGGGTTGGGCGAAAAGGAGATGGATGAAAAACATGAATTGCTGGAGAATACAGAGAAGATAGAAGGAGAGGGGGATGTCCTGTTGGGTAGTGAGGAGAGTGCGGACACTACACTGACTGAGGTAGCTGGTCCATCAGAAGATAAAGATAATTCTAAACCTGCTACTTACAGCGATGTGGTAAAGAGTGGAGATAAAGGGGTACAAAAGTCAAAGGGGAGGTCGTTATTAGACCATCTCTACCACGAACATCGAAAACACATCACAAAGTACTTCAGGATCCTGCAACTGATATGGGTTTGCCTGGAATGCCAGGTAGAAGAGGCACTCGTAAGCAACTCTAATGTCTGGGTTTTTCTGGAACATAAGGGGTTTTAACAAAGGGGCGAAGCAGTCTGTGGTTAGGAATTGGGTGAATACAAATGAGTTCAATTTTGGGTGTCTAATGGAAACTAGAGTAAAAGAAGCAAAAGCAGAGCTGATTGTTTCCACGGTTTTTCATGGTTGGTACTTCATGAATAACTACGAGTATAACAGAAAGGGGAGGATTTGGGTTGTATGGAGCCCTCACGTAAGGTTAATGCCAGTCTTCAAATCTGATCAAATAATTACTGTCTCTGTGTTGCTTGAGGGAGAAACTCTGGAATTCTTTTGTTCTTTTGTTTATGCGGGTAACACTGCAGAGGAGAGAAGGGATTTATGGAGTGATATAAAAAGCCATCAGGACTCACCAATGTTTAAGAATAAGCAGTGGATAATCATGGGGGATTTTAATGAGATTATTGACAGTGACGAACACTCAAGCTACCAAGACTCGGGAGTGATAAATGCAGGTATGCAGGATTTCCAAAATGTTATACAACATTGTAGATTCACAGATTTGGGGTGTCAAGGACCAAAATTTACTTGGTGTAATAAGAGGGAGGAAGGGCTTATATGCAAAAAATTGGATCGGTTTCTGGTTAATGACACATGGTTGCAGGAAAGGGACAAAGCCTATGGTGTTTTTGAGGCTGGGGGGTGTTCGGATCACCTTAGAGGCAGGTTTCATTTGCAGGCTGAAGCAATTGGTAAACGTCGGCCCTTTAAATTTACAAATGCTGTGGCAGAGATGCCTGGTTTTATTGCCATGATGGAGAAATATTGGAGAGATACCCAACCTCTATTTCTTTCTACTTCGGCTCTTTTTCGGTTCTCTAAATCACTGAAAATGCTGAAGCCTTTAATACGCAATCTGAGTAAAGAGAAGCTGGGGAAATTGACTATGAGGGTTAAAGAAGCATATCAGGATCTTTGTGCCAAGCAGGAAAAGCTGCTGTCTATACCTTCCTGTGAAAACATTAAAGAAGAATTATTGGCGGCTGATAGATGGCAAAGGATATCCGACATCGAAGAAAAAGTTCTAAAGCAGCGATCTAAGTTACATTGGTTGCAATTGGGAGATGGTAACAACAAAGTATTTCACACAGCTGTTAAGACAAGGGAAGCTAGAAATGCCATTCGAGAAATCAAATGCCAATCGGGGTTCACTGCTACAACTCAAGAGGATATAAAAAATGAAGCTATCCGGTTTTTTAGTAATGTCCTCTCGTTTACGCCAACAGATGTGCATGGTATATCTATTGAGGAGTTGAAGCAGATAGTACCTTACCGTTGTTCTGATGAGGAAAGATCCCGATTGACTAGGCAAGTCACTTGTGAAGAGGTTAAAGATATTTTGTTTAAAATGCCAAGCAATAAAGCCCCGGGTCCAGATGGGTATACAACAGAGTTCTTTAAGGCATCTTGGAGTATCATTGGTAGCGATCTCACAATTGCAGTGCAGTCATTTTTTGAAAAGGGTTTTTTACCAAAGGGGCTTAATTCTACGATTATTTCTCTGGTCCCAAAGAAAGATAACGTGTCAGAAATGAAGGATTATAGGCCGATCTCTTGTTGCAATGTCTTATACAAGATGATATCCAAGATTGTTGCTAACAGGCTAAAAGGTACTCTCCCTCATTGTATCTCTCCAAATCAGTCTGCTTTTGTTAGAGATAGATTACTAGTTGAAAATCTCCTACTTGCTACTGAAATTGTGAAAGATTATCACAAGGAGAATGTTTCTCCTAGATGTGCCATGAAAATAGATATTGCAAAGGCTTTTGACTCTGTGCATTGGCCTTTCTTACTGAACACATTAAGAGCTTTAAATATGCCTGAGAAGTTTGTCCACTGGATTGAGCTTTGTGTCTGCACCCCCTCATTCTCGATTCAGGTTAATGGTGAGCTAGCAGGTTTTTTTCAGAGTAATAGAGGTTTAAGACAAGGCTGTGCACTGTCTCCCTATCTGTTTGTCCTTTGTATGAACGTTCTTTCCCATCTGCTTGACAAGGCTGCTTCTCAGAAGGTTATTGGTTATCATCCTCGCTGTCAAAACATACTGCTCACGCACTTATGTTTTGCTGACGACTTACTGGTCTTCACGGATGGTTCTAAGCGTTCTATTGAGAATGTTCTCAAGATCTTTGATGAGTTTGCTGTTATTTCAGGTTTGAAGATAAGTTTAGAAAAGTCTACACTATACACTGCTGGTCTCTCTGGGGTTCAAAAGGGTAATATCTTATCTTGTTTCCCCTTTGCTTCTGGAAGCTTGCCTGTTCGGTATCTGGGTTTACCTTTACTCACCAGGAAAATGACGATAAATGACTACATGCCACTTGTGGAGAAAATAAAGAAGAGGTTGCGGTCATGGACGGGCAGATTTCTTTCTTATGGAGGACGTTTGCAGCTCATAAACTTCTGTTATAACAAGCATGGCAAACTTCTGGCTACAAGCTTTCAGCCTTCCTGGTGGTTGTCTCAAGGAGATTGAGAGCTTATGTTCAGCATTCCTTTGGTCAGGGCCAGATTTAAAAACAAATAAAGCAAAGATTAGTTGGAAGGATGTGTGCTTGCCAAAGGATGAGGGAGGGTTGGGACTTCGACCACTAAAGGAAATCAACAAGATATTATGCCTTAAGCTTATCTGGAGGTTATTTTCAAACCGTTCCTCTCTATGGGTACGTTGGGTACACAGTTACCTGATACGTAAAAGTTCTTTTTGGGAACACAGATGCAACACAAGCTATGGGTCTTGGGTATGGAGGAAGCTTCTGAAGCTGAGATGCATTGCCCAAGATCATTTAAAAATGGAAGTATATAATGGCGAGTGTACATCATTTTGGTTTGACAATTGGTCCAGATTGGGGAGTTTAAGGGAGGTTTTAAATGGAGGTGGTACAATTGCTCTAGGCATAAAGGAAGAAGCTACTATAGCAGAGGTTCTGTTACAACATAGGCGCAGAAAACATCGCAGAGGCATTCTAAATGACATTGAAGACGAAATTGAAAAGTTAAGGGTCAGAGATAATCAGATGGAAGATGTTGCTATGTGGAGGCAAAACGGAACACGGTTTGCAACGCAATTCTCTACAAAAAGAACTTGGTTGTATTTGCGCCAATCTCGCCCTGTTTGTAACTGGAGTAAGGGGATTTGGTTCTCTCAGTCTACTCAAAAATTCTCGTTCATCACTTGGGTTGCCGCACATAATAGACTTCAGACATGTGATAGGATGCAGAAATGGAATGGTGGGATGGAAGGAATATGCGTGCTTTGCGAAGATCAGCAAGAAACTTGTATGCATCTGTTCTTCAGTTGCAAATATTCAGGAGAAATCTGGAAGAAGCTAGTTGGTGGCATCATGAAAGAAGCTTACACGCAGGATTGGAATGCAATTCTTGAAACCATTTCGAGTAGTAGAACGAGTCTGTCCCGGACAGAGCTTTATCTTTTACGGTATACTTTTCAAGCTCTAGTTCACAGTATTTGGAGAGAACGTAACGGTAGAAGACATGGTGAGGTGCAAAAGGATGTAGAAACTTTGGCAAAGTGTGTGGATAAAACAATCAGATTGAAGCTGCTGGCTGTAAAAGGGAAAGGGCAGAAATATTTGGAGGAGGGATTAAGTGTATGGTTTAGTACACAAAGCTGGTAGAGGCATGGCAGTAGTGATATGTTGAAGCTGCTGTTTTTTGGTTCTATAAGGATGTGGAGGAGAGAGTGTTCATTGGTCTCATGGTACCCTTGTCATGAGGCTTTTACTCTTTTTCCTCAATAGAGTTTTGTCCCAATAGGGTTTTTCTTTATTGAGGTTTTAATGAGGAAAGTTCTCATGACATCCAAGCTTGGCCACTACCTTGGCTTCAAGTTTGAGGGGGTTTTTTTTCTTAATAAAAATGTTTGCACCTTGTTGTAAGAACGTTTGATTGAATAAAAATTTTACATTCATTCAAAAAAAAAAAAATAACATCAACTTCCGAGGGTTAAGGACACTTTGCTCATCTAAAGTCTTTTCCGGAGTTTAAACTATCACTTTCGGTGCATTAAACAACCTTATATCATGAACTAAGTGATCAATTCAGTTCAAGCAGTAAGAAATCCAGTAGACGAAGAACCATAAGATAAATCCCTAAAATCTAACAATCCTAAATCAACAAACCATGAAATCCCTTTGAATCCTAACACCCAATTGCGCAAGCTACTCAAACATCAACGAAATTAAGATAGAAAACATGAATTTATACAACTGATCCAGAGTTCAAGAGATTTCTCAAAGAGAAACTCTATCCCTCAAGATCCCCTTACAAGAAGTCTAAAACAAACAAGATGGAATCCAAAAGTTTTAAAGAGAAACAAATCTCTCAAATCTCTCTCTAGAACTCTCTCTCTGTTTCTTGGCTTCTCTGGTCTTCAAAAGACAGAAAATGATAAAACTTGTCGAAATTATTGGGTTGGTAGTGGTAAAATGAGTGCACAGCTCGAAAGTGGGTTGGTGGAGCGAAAGAGCACTGGATCGATCGATCCAGTTTTCCTTGTAAATGAATCGATCGATTCAGTGCATGGATCGGTCGATCCAGTATCCATGGATCGGTCGATCCTTGGCGTGTGGGCAGAGATCCCTCGATTCCTGGTACAGTTCTGCATACTTCGACTTGTTTTTCCCTTCTTGTGCCCGAAACTCCAAATAAACGCATTGTGACCTAAAAAAGTACAAAAGACAACAAAAAGACTCGAAATACTATATGACAACATATACTAAAACCGATAAAAACACGACACATCAAAACCCCCAGACTTGAATCTTTGCTTGTCCTCAAGCAAAGGAAACAAAGATTAAGCCAAAGGGTGAAGAATTTAAAAACACGAGAACTCTCATTTTCTTTAGTTAACCGCATTTACCATTACCTGTTGTAAGCCACATCTAGAATACCATTCCAAGAGATTAGTCTCATGTATTTTACATTTAGCTTAGCAACCTTACCACTTTCAACCACAACTTGGAGTGACCCAAATTCACCATCGCTAACTTCTTATTTGGAATTTTAATGTGCGGTCTCATCGAGGGAATATCGATCAATGGACACATGGAGTCATTACTCGCTCAAGTTTCTTATTTTTGGTTTCTTTCCTCTCACTTCCCTAAGTCGATTTCTCCCTACCTTGTAGGGTATCATTTATTTTTTCTATCGACTTAGTTTATTGAACAGGCTTCCATGAGATGCGAGTATTAATGGGTGTAACCACTGAATCCCCGATTCACTTCTTTTTGACCTTTATTCTTATTCCTTTTTTTTTTTAATAATCCATCGATCGATTGAATTATGCTTGGATTATGCATCGATCGATCACTTTCTTACGGCTTTTGGGTTTTGAGCAATCGATCGATTGGATATATGAATCGATCGATGGATATTTTTTTTTTTATAGGGAAGAGAGAGGGAAACCGTACTCACAATCTTTTCAGACCTGAACGAGGATTCCGATCCACTGTATACCAAGTCCCAAGACAAGAGAACTAAGTAGATTAAGTGAAATCAGCTTTGGATCTTTCAGATACCCACACAAGTATGGTGGCATTGGTAGACTGATATTCTTATGTTCTGAGATCTACAATGGATGGCTAAACGAATGGTTATTAAGGCTTTAGTTACGGTTATACCAAAGAAAACAGTAGTTCTTGACAAAACAAATAAAACTGACACGATAAAACCGAAAACACAAAAAAATGAAACCTTTAAAAATTTTTTACAAAGACTCAAAAACATTTTCAAAAACACTAAAAATGAAAACAACACTAGAAAAAAGCGGTGTGAAAATTAATCCAAAAGAGGGTGATAAATTAAAATAAAAACACTAAGACAAGGGAAAAGAAACTTTACAATGCAATGCGTAGATATGGAGGGCATCTTCTTTGGGACATTTTTGCGTTTTGTTCGACCTTGCACCCGACCTGCAACTCTTATTTAAGAAAACATAAGTAAATAAAACAACACACATATATACAAAGGATAACAGGGGAATGCCTCCCAAGTGCGCTTGTTTTGAGTCTCATAGCTTGATTTTACGCGCTTGCTAGTCATAGGAATCAAAAGGTTGAGCCAATGCACCTTTGGTCCTTCTCCTGCAAACACAAGAATCAAAGTGTGCAAAGGAGCACACTACTGTCCATAGAAAATAGACAGATTTTTCGTCAAGGAGCATTACTAAAGATATAGCATGGATTAACACATGCTCCTTGAGGTTCAGATGATCATGAGAATCAAATGCATTTGATGGAAACACAAAGTCTACTACAGGTTCAAACGAGGTTCCCACAAAGTAGTCTACTTCATCACCATCAATCAAATAATACACAATATTCACATTCTCATGATCAATGTCGATCTCAGGGTTTTCTATGATTTTATCTATATCAGTTTCACACCCTAGATCATGAATTTCAAGAGGAATACTAGGTTCACCAAGCAAATAAAAGTCAGATTCGAGATTAATTGAAGCACAAATATAATTCGTGTCAAAACAGACTTCAAAATAATCTCTAACAAACTTTTCTTCTCTAAAAGTGTCTAGTTCCCTAGTTTCACATATTAGATTTAGACATTCATTTATGAGCATAGAACAATCAATAGCAGAGGTAATTTCTTCAGCAACAGGCAGGCGATCATCAAAATCATATGGTTCAAAAGTCCATTCGCACATACCTTCTAATTGGGTCGGTGGAACCCAATAAAATACCTCTTTTAGCTCGTTAGCACTCCTCATCTCCAGCATTGTGAGCTCTCTTCCTTCTAGCATTGCCCGATGTGACATGAGGTTTAACCTCAGCATTGCTGCTAGGCTACTCCTTCTCATCGTTGGGTTCTCTTTGCACAGCTCATCTACCATCGCACTCTGTTCTGGTGTGAGTACGCTCTCATCAAAGGGTGGCTCCACGTATGGCTCATCCTCAATGTCATCTACCAATATGTCTCCCTCTTCTTGCTGCCAGTAACTGTATCTGCAGGCGAACTCCATCTTTTCTCGAATCAAAATCTGTACAAAATAAAACTAAAAACAAAAATTAGTAAGGTTAGTGTCTTAGAGGAAACTCCTATCCTAAACTCGTAGGCAACACAATTGGCTCCCCGGCAACGGCGCCAAATTGATTTCACTGCTTTTACACAAGCCAATTAACCTGAAGTACCAGCAATACCACAATCGAATGGTATGTCGTTGTAGCACTTCAGGATCGAATCCACAGAGACCAACGGTTACACGACGAGGATGCGAGATGAGAGTTAAGCTAAGACTAAACAGATGGATTTTTGATTACTAAAACTAGGCTGAAACGAAATAATGCAATGTGATGAGAAAATGCAGAAAGTGTTAATGTGAGAGAGCATTGGGCAATAGGAAATCGCGGGGACTCATGGCTATCAGACACAGACATAATCAACCTACTTTCGTAGAGCTAATCATTTATTGCTAGCAAGGAATGTATTAAGAACCGTCTAGAACTCAAACACGATATTAGAATTAACCTACTTCCGCAGCGCTAACTCTCTATGTTAATAGAAACTTCCACACTAACTTCCACTGAGTTTCGGATTCTAAACAAGCATTAACAACAGATTCGATATGTTCACAAAGCGCAATAACATCAACTTCCGAGGGTTAAGGACACTTTGCTCATCTAAAGTCTTTTCCGGAGTTTAAACTATCACTTTCGGTGCATTAAACAACCTTATATCATGAACTAAGTGATCAATTCAGTTCAAGCAGTAAGAAATCCAGTAGACGAAGAACCATAAGATAAATCCCTAAAATCTAACAATCCTAAATCAACAAACCATGAAATCCCTTTGAATCCTAACACCCAATTGCGCAAGCTACTCAAACATCAACGAAATTAAGATAGAAAACATGAATTTATACAACTGATCCAGAGTTCAAGAGATTTCTCAAAGAGAAACTCTATCCCTCAAGATCCCCTTACAAGAAGTCTAAAACAAACAAGATGGAATCCAAAAGTTTTAAAGAGAAACAAATCTCTCAAATCTCTCTCTAGAACTCTCTCTCTGTTTCTTGGCTTCTCTGGTCTTCAAAAGACAGAAAATGATAAAACTTGTCGAAATTATTGGGTTGGTAGTGGGTAAAATGAGTGCACAGCTCGAAAGTGGGTTGGTGGAGCCGAAAGAGCACTGGATCGATCGATCCAGTTTTCCTTGTAAATGAATCGATCGATTCAGTGCATGGATCGGTCGATCCAGTATCCATGGATCGGTCGATCCTTGGCGTGTGGCAGAGATCCCTCGATTCCTGGTACAGTTCTGAATACTTCGACTTGTTTTTCCCTTCTTGTGCCCGAAACTCCAAATAAACGCATTGTGACCTAAAAAGTACAAAAGACAACAAAAAGACTCGAAATACTATATGACAACATATACTAAAACCGATAAAAACACGACACATCACCACTGTATTTCAAATATTAAGTAATGTAATAATCCAAAGTTACTGGCAAGCACATTCACAATTTAGAGTCGTGTCTAGAGTCAATACAAGTTCAAAGACGAACACTTAGTAAACGAAAAAGAAAACAAATCATGTAATAATTATATTATTACTCAGAACTGAATTTGCGGAGAGATTTCTCTAACCATACGAGCATGTTGGTTTACCGTCTACCAGCGGCCGGTGAATGAAGATGTAGACATGAAAATGTCAATTAATTGTTTCGAACATATTAGACACAAACCAAAAGAAAAGTTGTCAACCCAATCAATGTGATGTATTGAGTGAGGAGTCCATATATATATATACGTATTAGGGGTTTATTCAGATATATTTTAAATCTAATTGATATCTAAACAAATGATGTATTTTTTGAGGGTTGCCATAAAACAGCTCTCCTTCCTCATTTTATATATATATTAGTAGATGAAAATTCAGCTCTTGGTGACAATTTAATTTTCCTTTCTTTAGTTTTCTTGCACAGTAAATCATCGCATGAAATCACCAGCAGAACAAAAGATTCGATCCGATCCTACCTGTATCCTACTAGGTTAGGTAAGAATAACTGAAACTATCCATATAAACCATACAAGTATGAACATATCCTTGACAAAAAAAAGTATGAACATACAAAGATATATAGTGGATAACTACTTGGGTATCCGAAAGATCCGTTTGGATAAGTTATTTCCTCTGTTTCTAAATAAGTGTCACTTTAAATTTTTTTTTTTATTTAAAAAAATGTCATTTTGCATTTCCAATGCAACTTTTCATATATAATCTCTTTTTTATTTTTTTAAATGACCAATAGATGTTTTTAAAAATAATTTTTATTCAAATAATTGAACATTAAATGATAGTACATTAGTACTTTTCCATTTTCTTAATCTCCGTGAAAAATGTCAAAGTGACACTTATTCAGAAACGGAGGGAGTATAAATCTTTCGAAATTACCCATAACCAGAATAATATAGTCCGAACTCACCGGATCTAATCAAAGTTAATGTGATGATTTTAAGTAATTTAAAATACCCGAATTAGATAAAGCTGGTTAGCAAAAAGAGGAAAAAAAAAAGAATTAGATAAATCTTACGCATAGCACAATGTGGGCCAATACTGGTGAACCTTCAACTGAGTAGCTATGAAAAATGCATTTGCGCAGATAATTTCAGCCCAATTCTGATTTATCGGTAGTACCTTGTTTGTTACTTACCGGGCTATGATAATTTGCACGGAAATCACCATTAGGCCTACAATTCCTCAATTTTAATCGAGATTGTGACTTCTAATAATTGAATCACATAGTACAAATGATTCACTTGTTGCGTGATCGCGTCGTTACAAAAACAAAATTTCATTTTTCTTCCAGGGGGTTGCTGCCAGCCTGCGACTTGTTATAGTGATCGGTTGTTGATCAGGATGGAAACGAATAATATTTAGTCACGATCACAGACGATTACCACCTATCTTTCATGTAAAATAAGTTCCGGAAACAAAATGTCAGTTCGTTACCAATAAAATGAACTTTTCTTTTATGAGTAAAAATTGAAGGACATCCCCTATATATTAATCATCGAGCATTATAACTTTTAAGTGTAGTCACGTGTCATCACCAGAATGACTTTCAGAATTTATAGAAAAAGTTGGTTCATCTAAATATAGATTATACTTTTATTAAATTAACATTCATATTGATTAGTAGTGCATAAAAGGATACTTTATATTCTTTCCTTAAATAAAACTACGGAATTACCTAATATGATTAGTATATATGTGACAATTAATGTTTTGAAAAATAAAGATTTGATAATATTTTTTGTATCTTTTATCATTTTGTTTAATTTATGTTAGTAAAAATATTAAACAATCATATTAATCATGTAATAAAAAATCAAGATTTTTTTCTTATATGTTATATTTTGAATTTTTCAAAACGATTATAAATTACAAAAACAATTAAAATCTTTACAATGAAAATTTTCTAGAAACAATTTTTTAATTTTTTGTTATAAAAAGATACAAATGATCATAAAATCATATGAATATGAAGTTTCATTTAATAGATATTCATATTAAATTATATATACATATGCACTTTAGTATTGCTTAAATTAAACTATATATCATATAAAATACATATATACAAATTATATACTTAGATGGACCATTACAACGTATATTGGTAGTCACGTGTCATCACAACATATTTCGATAGTCACATGTTATTACAACATATTAATATACGATTTGATAACAATTTATGTATTTTCCATCATTTTTGTTCAATTTTATATTCTTTAAAAAATTAAAAATCACATAAGTATATAATAAAAAAAATTATATTTTTATATGTTATATTTTGAGTTTGTTTAATATAAATTACTAAGACTGCTAAAAATCTATGTTGAAATTTTTTGATAAATAGTTTAACTTTTTTATTGTAACAAGATACAAATGATCACAAAATCATATAAATATGAAATCTCATTTAATATATATATATATATATATATATATTTCAATATCGTTTAAATTAATATATATATATAGATATATAAAATACATAAATTAAATGTCAATTTCAAAATTTACATTGAGTTGAAAGCTTCGGTTAATAAATATTCATATTAGTTAAAATAATATTTTTGTTATATTCTTAAGAGAAATTTAACAATCACATAAGTATATAATAAAAAATTATATTTTTATATGTTATAGTTTGAGCTTGTTTAATATAAATTACTAAGATTGCTAAAAGGTTACGTTGAAATTTTTTGATCAATGGTTTACCTTTTTTATCGTAAGAAGATACAAATGATCACAAAATCATATAAATATGAAATCTTATTTAATATATATTCAAATTATATATATATATATATATTCAATATTGGTTAAATTAATATATATATTTACATATATCATATATAAAATACACAAAATATTAATTTCAAAATTTCCATTGGATTGGAAGCCTCGATTAATAAATATTCATATTAGTTAAAATAGTATTTTTACTACAGAAATATAATAATATTAATATAATCATATGAGTACCAAGCTTCGATAAATAAATATGTATATTAAAATATATTATATATTTATGTTAATATCATTTAATTTCAATTATATAAAATAAATAAATGATTTATTTTGATTTTTATCAACAAAAAATATTGTAAATAAAAATAGAGATTATTTTTATTTATGTTCTTACTCGAATTTAATTATATACATAATAGTTACTCGCTCATCAAATTATTCAATTATATTTTTAAATTGTATAAATAATTTGTATACATAATTAATGTTTATTCTGCACAAGCACGAATCTCAAATGTTATTTAATCATATCATTTTTTTGATCAAACAACTTGCATTAGAACCAGAGTTACCTCCCCATAATGGGATTGTTTACAAACGAAGAGAGAGCTGATTTTGCCACTGAAACAATTTTCCCATTAAAAGTTCTAGAAATATAAGAAAAAGTGAATTATACATTGAGATGATATCATATTTGATATCAATCATATCATTTCAAAAATACGATTCTTCATATCGAAGTGAGAAGATGAATTATAACATTGAGATGATATCATTGATGCTTAATGTAAGTTAAATAAGTTTAAGAAAATATCAACAAACATGACCTTATAAGCAACCTTATATTAACGATACATGATTATACATTTAGAGACTTATGACATGGTTGAGCGATCAAAATTAATATTCAATGATTATTAATATATAAATTTCACTCCGCGCATGCGCGCGGTTAATCACCTAGTTGTCCTTGTTCTTAAACCAACGAAAAGCAAATTAAACTTAAAAAATGCTAACTCTATGCTACTTTAGAAGCGTTTTCACGTTGGAAAGTTGGAACAAATGTAAAAACCATCTCGTGTGGTCCCATGACCATGGACAAAGTAGATAAAACTCCTCGATAACTCTCTTCGTAACAAGGATATATGAGAAGGATATTCAAGCTGGAATTAGCCAACCATTAAAAAGGTGTTAGGATATATACAAGTATTTGTCAAATTAGAGTATGACATGTAGGATAGTGATTTGGGCTATTATCATCGATGTATCACCATAACGCAGTGCCACGACTTTTCAGGCTTTGCAACAATAAAAAAGTCTATTACATAATTGTAACAACAGTTTTAATCTTCAATCGATACAAAATATTGAAAATAAATATAACCGTAGATAAAGTCCAAAGCATTTTAAAAAATCTATTGCATAGTTGTTTTCTAATTCCTGAATTTACCAAATTGCTATTATCAATAGAAAACGAATAGACCTTAACATTTTTACCAAAAAAAAAAAGAATAGACCGTGATAGAAAAGAATTGAATTCACAAGAAAATAAAAACAGAACATAAATTGGTCAGTTATTTGGCGGTTCGTAGAATAAATCAAATAAAAACCTTGAAATTTTAACAAAAACATAATAAAATTATTTACAAACGCCTATTTAAATAAATGCCAAGTTCATACTCAGGTGGAGACTTAAAGGGAGTTCACAAGTTTTCAAATTTTGCTTTTTTTTTTAAATTCTATCAAAGTAATTTTTTTAGCTAAACATAAAATTAAAACATGTAATAATTCTCTATAAAGAAACATAGTTACCATCAGATTACTTCTTAAATATTAATTTTAAGTATCTTCTAACTTTTATACTACAAAGAAAATCTGTTGTACGTTAATTAATTTTGATAAGTTTTTAATATCTAATTTTCATTTCTTTCTAATTAATATCAACTAATTATTTTTATACTTTAATATATATATGAATATAAATTATATATATATATATATTCAATTCAAATATACCCATTCAACATTTTCCATTTATGAGTCAGTAGAAGATTAATGCTCACTATTTTAATAATAAAAATTGACATTATAATAAAATGAATTTTGAAAGACTTTAAATCCCAAAATTATAAAATATAAAATATAAAATATAATTAGAAGTTTCTATTCAGAAATTGTTTTTACAAGTTTTAAATTTATAAAATAAAATTTCACAAAATGTCCCAATGAAATTCTGATAATACTTTTAATAGCTAAATTTATGTTTACCTAGTTTGATATTTGTATAATATAGATAATTTTTAACTTAAAATGGAAATCTATTTGAAAGATTGAATTTGTAATTAAAATTAATCTGCTTAGCCTTTTAATTTATTTGGTTGAGATATTTTATGTATTTTTCTTTTTAAAAATTATTTTGTTCTGAATTCAGCTGAATGTTAAAAATTTATTTTTTTCTGAATTTATAACTTGAAGTTTAAATAAATAATATTTTTTAGTAATTTTAAGACTTTTGAAAATTTTGGGAAATTTTTTATTCATTTAAAAAAGCAGATAATGAATGTTAGATTTTTTTTATTTTTATTAAGTTAAGATGTTAATCTGATTCAGTTTTAACAAAATATGCATTAAAGTAAGTAAAATAATTAATTAAAATATCAAAAAGTAACAAAAAAGATTTTAGTATTAAAAAGTATCAAAATTTAGTTACAGATATATTTTATTGAGTTTTTCTTAGTACAAATAGAATGATTTCTTATAAAAACAAGAGGCCTATATATTTATTTTTGATTAATTTGTGATTTTTTCGGAATACTAAAAACGAATAAAAATAATGAAGATAAATGAAATAATATGAATGAGTGGGAATGATTGTTTTTGTTCTATTATGTTTTTTACTGAAAATGAATGAGAAAAAAATGTTTCTTATAAATAATGTAATTTTGTAGGAATGATAAATAATTAAATAATTCTCTATTTTTTGGTCACTATTCAAAGTCACTTTAATTAAGGACCTTAAGAAAAATATCTCATTTAATGCAATTTAAACAGTCTTAGTCACCATCCAAGGCATGTTGTTGATAAGAACAAATTTGTAAATTAAGCATCTTAATTACTCATATGAAATAATGGAAGTTTGACTTTTTTTGTAATGTGTATACATAATTTGGGGAGCTTTTATACGGGTTAAGTGGTACTTTGATATAATTCTAATTGAAAATATTCATAACAACTGACCTAAATACACCAAAAATCATAAAATTCTATCAAAAACTCAAAAATCAAAACCACTCCAATTTCAACATTTAGCTCAAGCCCTTGCTTTTTGTTACTATTTAAACTGGTTGTAAATGGATTAAACAACCTTAAGCACACTGATCAATAGTTGATTGCTAAATGTAACCTTTTCTAAATACTAACTGGAACCTGCTATATTATTAAAACAAAAAGAAATACAAACAAAATAGTGTCGTTACGCTAACTTTTTAAGCATGTTACACCCTAAATAATACTACAATAGAACTAAACATCTATCAACTTTTTTTGTGTGGTGGGGCAGAAAGCAGAATAAAATATAATGCCATTATTCAAAACTAAGAAGGATAAATAGAAAAACGTGGATTGTGAGGTTTGTTATTTTTGTGAGAGGAGTGGTTAAGTTGGCGTCGTTTCTCAGCAAAGCCATCACTATTTCTCATTATCCAATATCTCTCTATCTCTTCTGGTTGTCTTCCTGGCACTCTTCCTGCTATTAAATCCCACCTAATAAAAGAAATTATATTTACTTTGTTAGCATTTAGAATTTATTTCTCAGTTCACATTCCATTTTACAATAATCCAAGCATTTATTCATAAGTACCTAGCGATATTTAATACTCGTTTTTATATGAATTTATGTGTACGTATATAATTTAATGAACGTGATAGCTTCCTAGCTATAATTAAATGTTATAAGAAAAGTAGTGGACGCCATGTGCTTCATCTACAACATGGTACACTGTATAACTACAACCTTAAGTAAATATGTACATGCTTAGATTAACGTTTGTTAAAATCGAAACACTAACCTACTTTGTATACAATATACACTATTATTTTCCTTTGTGACGAGATAATTGATAGAAGAAGAAAAAGAAGGAACTGTTACCTGTCACCGACAAGTCTATGCATTCGACAGATGAGATCTTCTTCTTGTTCTGTCATGTTGATAAACTCCCATTCGATGCTGCTCACTTCTGCAGATAGTTATATTCAACCAATTAAACGTTAAAACAAATGATTAATTAACAATTTATTTTTTGTTAAATTAGAAACGTTATACTGCTACGTTTTTAAGTTACTTAGAGCATCCGCAACGGTAAAATTCACTGGGAATCTTAACTATTCATTTTTTTTTTCAGATTATAAAAAAAAATATCAACTAATCGCGGGTCGCCACGTATCGCGGTGGCCCGCAAACAATGTAAGGACTCCCTAAGAATCGGTCCTTAGGAAATGATTTAATTTAAGTATCAAATCATTAACTATTTATAAGATCCACTAATTATTTAATTATTTTTTTCCTAAGAACTCCCCCTAAAGACCCCCATTGCGGGTGTCCTTAGCACGAGGTGTGTAACTAATTTATGTAAGAAGTGAATTAAATTTAAAATCGAAGCCAAAAATGCTTTCAAGATTTACAAAAAAAAGGCATCATATATTCTTGCTCCGACCCATGAAAAAATACGCAAAAAAAGTAAAATTCGATGTAGAAAGAGTAGGGAATAGAGAGGGACCTTCAGAGTCATGGATAGTGACTTTCTGTTGCTTACGACGGCGACCACGGTTGGTGTTATCCATTGCTATTGGAGGTCGTAAGAAGAAGAAGAAAATAGAGGGAAGGTAAATGGAATTTGAGGTTTACTTGGAGAATGCAATAAAAGAAAATGTGAGAGATGATAATTATATATAGAAAAATACGAACGAGAGAGAGAGAGAGATGACGACGATGAAGTGTCCAACGAACAGCCTTTGCAAACTAATAGTAAGAAATGTTGTGTGGTCTTGTTGACCTATTAGCCTTCGTGTAGACTTGTCGTTGACACTTACATGTACACATGGTGAAGTCTTTTGTTGAGATTTTCAAGGATTAAGTAAGAATTAATGGATCATAACTAGTAAGAATTAATGGATCATAACAGTGACCCCGGTCATTATGTCAGATGTTCTCAGTTCGATTATCCGCTTAGACAAAACCAATATTACATGTTGTGGTTTCGGGTTTAGAAAAATTATTGTTTCAGTCGGAACTTTTTAATAATTCAAAAAAAATCTCTAAAAATGTGCAAAATATATTCTATATTAGAAATTTAGAAAAAAACTTTAAATAGTATGTAAGAGATGTAGACCAATACAATCATTTTAATTGGTTTTAGGTTAGAATTTTAATAAACTTATCATGATACTAGAGTTAATTAGAATACATAATCTAACTAATAAGTCATTCTAACTAATATTTTATTCTTATGGTTACTCAAATTTTTTAATTAGAATGAAGCAGACAAATGGTCAAAGCGGATATTACATTCATTTTCTAAGTCCTAGTTTTTTTTTTCATTTTCTAAGTCCTAGTTGTAGTGGTCGTTCATATGGATAAGAAAATAAAATAAAAGGTAAAATTAATTTTAGGAAAACACACGGCTGATAATAAATATTTGACCACGACGTAGTTGTAATAGGAAGAAGATGTTCAATGGGAAATACTTAAGAGAAATTCTTAGAAAAAAATAATTAAATAATTAGTAGTTCATACTAAAAGTTAAGAATTCGATCTTTAAAATCCTTAAATAATGACTGATTTTTAAGGAATTCTTACACTGTTTGTGGGCTCCTACGACATGTGGCGGCCCGGAATTAATTGATATTATTTTAATAATTTAAAAATGAAAAAAAAATAAAATAAAAAAATAGTTAAGGATGTTCTAACTTATGTGGATAACAATAAAAAATCGAAACTGTAAGTAACTAAAACATACAGATGATGAATTTTACCTCGATGGTGTTGTTGTTAAGAGTAGTTTGTATGGATAGAAAATCTAAACTATAAGTAATTAGACCATACGAAGATATATTTGACCTTCGTTATAAAGAAAAAGAAAAGAAATATTTAGTTTTTTTTTGTATGTGTTACTAGTTGTTCGGATTTGAGATTCCCTCTTGTGAGCTATGTTTATAGGGATTTTACCGTGTTTTTGGCTTCCACCAACTTTTGAATTTTACTTTTGTATGTCTTCCAATTTCATCAGTCAAAACAAGATGAAAAAAAAGTTGAGGTCCTTTGTTGTTGGGATATTCTTAGATTGGAACCTTCGACCAAAAACAGATTAGGACTAAATGACTAACTGATAGTCCCAGCGTCCCACAGTTTTTCAACTCCTTGCCTCTTCACACCTCTCAATAATGGAATGTGTCCTATTTTATTATGTAATTTTATACTATATATATGGGGTTATGATGTATTAAGAGTTGTATAAACGTCTTGGGAAAGAATTTGAGTATCTGAGTTTCTAAACTAAGACTTCAACTAATTCATTCGTTAGCTTTGACCAAGCTTGTCACGAACCTTAATATATTCATATATAATAATATGGTTACAACTTCAAACATTGAAATCAAAAATAATGTTTTACAGAAATTAAAACACGTAAGGTCATATCAAATAATCAAATGGACAGTACATTTAACTTAAGAAAACCACACAATGGTGGTTTAGTAATATACGATATTTGAATTGCAATTACACTCCATCATATGGTCACACAAATATAAATTCATTGTTTACTGTTTATTTAATTATTTGGAAAATTTTTTTATCTGTGGACTATATTTACCTGTAGAATTAATTTGGACTTTTTATAGGTTTGAGATAAAAAAAACTTAAGCTGCACTGTACAAATGTACTTAAACATTACAAAATACTAATGATTTTTTAAAGATCAGCATGGTGGAGTTAGAGAAAAACAGAGGACTTTCTCCTATGAACAGACATGCACCAACACTAGTAGTAGACATTACTCCTTATGATTCCTATAAGTAGTGTTAGAGATTTTTTTTTGTTTCATAATATAAATAGTTATAACATTTCAATGCAACTTTTATACTTATTAGATACTGTACAACCAATTAAATTATGTATTTTTTATAACTGGTTTAATTCATATATTTAATCATACTTTTTTAAAGGTAATAACTTTCTTAATATTAGTATTTCTAAAATT
>CAJHQP010010139.1:0-19703 GCA_905132765.1 Moricandia arvensis
GCGTCGAGCAAAGTTTTACTTACGTAGAAAATGGGATCCCGAATATTCGCTCAGATATTCGGGACCTCTGTGAAACTCGATATGTCTAGACGAAGCGTTCCCAGATCGTTGTGTAGAGATCAGTGCAAACCTGAGTGAATCTCTGAAAATCGAGTTCGTAGCTTGTCTGAAGGAGAACTCGCACACATTTGCATGGACCGTGGAAGGTATGCCAGGGATCGACATTAACGTCACATGTTACGAGCTCAACGTTGACCCGACGTTCAAGCCCATCAAACAAAAGAGACGAAATTTGGGACCATAACGTGCAGAAGCGATCAACGTCAAGTCAAAAAACTCCTCAAAGTCGAGTCCATAATAGAAGTCAGGTATCCCGATTGGTTCGCTAACCCAGTAATTGTCCAAAAGAAGTACGGGAAATGGAGAGTCTGCATCGATTTCACCAATCTCAATAAAACATGCCCAAAGGATAGCTTCCCGCTGCCACATATGGACTGCTTAGCCGAACCAACAGCAGGGAACAAACTTATGTCCTTTATCGATGCCTTCTCCGTGTATAATCAGATTAGAATGAATCCAGACGATCAAGAGAAGACTGCATTCATAACTGGCCGTGGAACTTACTGTTACAAGGTAATGCCATTCGGTTTGAAGAACGCTGGCGCAACTTATCAACGGGTCCTCAACCGAATGTTCTCAGAACAGCTCGAAAAAACAATGGAGGTTTACATCGACGATATGCTCGTAAAATCCGTTGAAGAAAATATTATATCGCCCACCTCCGAGAATGCTTTGAAAGGCTAAAACTCCACAATATGAAATTGAATCCCGCAAAGTGCAGGTTCGCAGTGGCATCGGGGAAATTCCTGGGTTACCTCGTGACCTACTATGGAATCAAAGCTAAACCGAAACAGATTAACGAGCTGATCAAAATGGTTTCTCCAAAAACAAAACGAGAGGTACAGAGATTGGCCGGTAGGGTGGCAGCACTAAATAGATTTATCTAACGATCGACAGACAAATGTTTGCCCTTCTATGATACTCTGAAGGGGAACAAGAGATTCAAATCGACCGAGGAATGCGAAAAAGATTTCCAACAGCTGAAGCACTACTTGGCCACTCCCCCGGTACTCGCAAAACCTGTAGAAAGAGAACCATTGTTCCTGTTCATTGCAATATCAACCACGGCAGTAAGCAGCGTCCTTATCCGAGAAGAAGGTGGCGAGCAAAAACTCATTTTCTACGTAAGCAAAACTTTTCTTGACGCAGCGACGCGCTATCCAATGATGGAAAACTGGCACATGTGTAAAGATCGGTGCTACGTAAGCAAAAAATTTCCAAGGACTAGGTCACCTTCTTTGAATTTGCGGCTTCATACGTTAGCTTTATAGTAGTACTTTGCGGCCGCCTGTTGACAATTTTGGATTTGTATAAGGACCTGATCCCGGCGTTCGTTGATCAGGTCGAGCTCGTCGAGCATCATCAGATTGTTTGACTCTTCTCATTCTGGGAGTAACCTTCTGCGTATTCCGGGAAAATCGACTTCCGCTGGGATCATGCACTCTGCTCCATATACGAAGGCGAACATGGTTTCTCCCGTTGCATGTCTCGGAGTTGTGCAATGCGACCATAGGACTCCTTCAAGTTCGTCAGCCCATCTACTCTTCTTGGCGTCCAAACATTTTTTGAGTCCATCAAGGATGGTTTTATTAGTAATTTCGGCTTGGCCATTGCATTGCGGGTATCTAGCGGATGATTTTGTTAGTTGTATCTCCCATTTTCACAGAAGGCCTCAAATCTGGTCGAAATGAATTGAGACCCATTGTCTGTTACGATTTTGTACGGGACTCCGTGCCTGCAAACAATTTTTTTCCATACGAATCTTTCGACTTGGGCATTCTCAATGCTTGTGTAGGAGTCTGCTTCCAACCATTTTGAGAAGAAGTCCATCAAGACAAGCAAGAATCTTTTTTGTTTCGACCTATGCATGGGTCCGATTATATCGATCGACCATCGCATGAATGGCTATGGTGCCAAGATCGATGAGAGGACTCCGCTGGTTGATTGATAGTTGGGGCGTGCCTTTGGAACTTTTCGCATTTCCGTGCAAAGTGCCCGCAATCTTTGATCATTGTTGGCTAGTAGTGTCTGTGGCTTTTTATTTTGACTGCAAGAGACCTTCCGCCATTGTGATTTCCACAGGACCCATAATGGACCTCTTCCATTATCTTTTGTGTCTTTTCTCCTTCTACGCAAGTCATAAGTGGACCTGAAAATCTCCACTTGTATAGTTCTCCATCAACCAAGACGTATCATGTGGCTTGGGTTTTAATCTTTCGGGCAGCCCATTTTTCTGCCAAGAGTTTTCTGTCGGCAATATACGCAAGGATTGCCTTCGTCCAAGGTTTGTTGAATCTGTATTCTATCCGCCCGGACTCTTGCCTGTCTTGTTCATCAACTACGCCGGTATCGCCGTTGGGAGAGTCTATTAGGTTTATGACAACAGGTGGTCCGATGCTAGGATGTTCTATGAACTCTACGGGAATCACCCTGCTTAACCCTGGGTCCGAACTGGATGCTTGGGCGGCTAGGGTGTCGAACTGAGCGTTTTAGGCTCTCGGAACCCGAGTGAGCGCATACTGGTCGAAGCTTTGAGCTAATTCTCGACGAGTTTTAAGTAGACGTCCATTCTTTTGTCTCTTGCTTAACACTCCCTACTCTATTGGCTCGCCAAAAGTTGGGAGTCACAGTAGGCGTGAATGTTGCGTATTTTTAAGTTGTGCGGCAATCGTAATCCTGCGATCAGGGCTTCGTACTCAGCTTCATTGTTTGAGACGTGGAAGATTAGTCAGAATGATTGTCCCAGTCCTTCCCCCGTTGGTGACATGATTTGGATTCCTATCCCAGAACCTTGCTTGGATGAGGATCCGTCGATGTGGAGGGTCCAGGTCCAGTCGGGTTCTCGGCTGGCTGTGCATCCCGCAGGGAGTTCTACTAAGAAATCAACGAGTACTTGTGATTTTGCACAGGTTTTCACTCGATACTCGATGTCGTACTCGCTTAGTTTGATTGCCCATTTTTCCAATCTCCCAGATTGGCTGGGACTATGCAAGATAACCCACAGTGGGAATGATGTGAGTACTGCAATTGTATAGGACTGGAAGTATGGCCTTAGCTTTCGTGCTGACATTACCATTGCAAGTGCCAGTTTTTCCATCATCGGATAGCACGTCTCTGCGTCGAGCAAATTTTTGCTTACGGAGATTCGCTCAGGTTTGCCCTGTTCTGGCGTGTTGTCAATGGCAGAGTATTTCTTTTTATTTTTAGGTGGGAATTCAGCTAGCGGATTTTTTCCGTTTCAACTCTTCAGCAAAGCAAACTTGTGAGATCCTACGATATCCCTAGATGGTCTCGATTCCGCGAGGGGTCGGGAACTTGAGGCACATATGGTACGTCGATTGGATTGCTTGCATTGAGTTCAACCATGGAGTACCTACGACTGTGTTGTATGATGTGGGTCGATCGATGACCAGGAACTCCACAACCTTCAACACGCTACCGGCTTTTACCGAGAGATCGATCATGCCGAGAGTCATGGTAGCTTCCCCCGAGAGCCCTACTATCTGGTTTGGATTTTCCGCGATTTCGGAGAAGTCGACTTCCATTCGCTTGGGTGTGTCTTTGAAGATGATATCGGCCGAACTTCCGGTGTCGACTAATATCCTTGCGAAATCGATATTCTGGACTGTCAGCTCAATGACAAGGAGATCGTTGAGAGGTTTGACCGGGTCGGTCGTTGCTCTTTCCTCGAAAAAGATGACACAACTGTCCGTTTTGTTAGGCATACTATATCTGAAACGTTTGGTGGCTTTTTGAGTTAGATAATCCGAGGCCCCCTCCTTCTAGCGCCAAACTGTGGGAACCGAAATTTGCACTGTCGATTTCCGTTGAATTAGGAACGCTGGGTGAACCCTAGTTTCCCAGAGGTCTTGAATATCTGCTAAACCACACGCCAATCAGTCAGAATACGCAATAAAGATCGACAAACAAAGTAAGAATCAAAAAGAGAGCAAATAGATTTCTTATCCCGAATTTGCGTATGAGCGTTTAAAACACGATAGAGCCTTGGCTATGAGAGCTTTCGGTGAGGTCCCTAGTTCTAACAACCCTAAGACTGCAAAACCCTAGTTGAGGCGCAGCTCGAATAACAAAAACGAAAAGTTGCCTAAATGCTCTAAGTGCTATGCTATGTTTGCTCTGAATGGAGATTTATGTGTGCCTTGAATCATCACCCTTGAAGTCCTTATATACTCCTCCATAGGCGGTTTCCTCTTTCACCTTCTTCCCTTGGTCGGATTTACCGCTTCGCGAAAATATTCTTTTTTTTTCCTCGTTCTTCATGATTATCTTTGGAAACTTAACATTTATCCTCTGATCTTGACATTTATCTTCCAAACTTAACATTTATCCTCTGATCTTGACATTTATCTTCCAGACTTAACATTTATTCCTTCCTGCAAAATAAAAGATAAACCATCACAAATTTTGGGCATGATTTCGGATAAAATCGCGAGTGTGCCTTTTGCCGAGCATTAGACTTCATCGGGCCATTTTTTGACTTAGGCGTTTTTACGATCTTATCAAAAGAACATTGCTAAGAAAGTGTCGCCCGAGAGTTACGATCTTTCATATGGGGCGTGTGAATCTAGGTGTTTAGTTAACCATTACCATCTCATACGATCGACCCGGTCCTTTCTCGAGAAAACGAGTTCTTTCGGTAAAGTTCCAATGTCAATCCCGATCGAGACGGAACAAAGATAAGTTCGATCAAGTATTGAAAGAGGGAGTTAACGAGGATGAGGTGAAAATGGATTGATTGATCTGACTTGCCAAACGAGCGAGTCAGATTGCTCGTGCCACCTAACTTGCCCGTTCGGCGAGTTGGTCGGTCCGTGTTCCTTTCTTTCGAGTTTTGGCCAGGAAACTTTCGTTGAGAGGGTTTCGAGACTGCATTCGTGTGGAAACACGGTTTTTAGATGCTGATTTCGAGAGTACCGTTTTTGACCCCAACAACGTTCTAAAAACTTAAACTAATTTTTCAAATTCTCAAGCGTCCTGATAAATTTTTATGAGTCGCAAAGCTGGTTTTCTTTAACTGGTTATTTCCTTTTAAAAGAAAAAATAAAAGTCGTATAAATATATTAAATGTTAAAATATATTAAATATTTTTTTTAATATACAGTAAACTATTAAAATTGTTGGTTTGTATAAATAAAAGTTTGGCTTGTATAAGATTTATTGGGACCAAATAGTTATTTATAATTTCTTAAGTTACCTAGTTGTATAGAGCAAGACAACAACATGAGCCAAGTGGTTGCCTGTTCCATTACCATGATAAAGTTTTATGAAGTTCTAGCCAAAGGTGGTTTCCTTAGCTGATTATTTCCGTTTAAAAAAAGAATTTCATATAAACAAATTAAATTTTAAAATATATAAAATAATTACTGCCTAGAATATATAGTAAACTATTAAAATTGTTGGTTTGTATAAATATAATTTTTGGCTTGTATAAAATTTATTGGGACCAAATAGTTATTTAGTGTTTCTTAAGTTTACCTAGTTGTACAGAGTTAGACAACAACATGTAAGCGACAAGGGAATCATGAGCTCAAAACTGGCAAACGATTGATGTGTACTTGCTTTCAATCTACCAGTTGCTTGTGAATACATTATCGCCTTTCCAATGTTTCTTTTGTTTCCTTTCAGGCCTGCCAGTGACATAAGGTGCGAGAGGACCATTTAAAAGCTAAAATATTTTTTTCAACGTCTCAAGCATAATTTAATTATTATTCTTAGCTTGGCCCAAGTGGTTGTGGTTCTCTTGCCCTCAGTCTATGTTTTCCTTGCGAAACACATTATTGCCTTGCCATACTTTTCTGAGTTTTTTAAAGTCTGCCTGTGAGATTAAGGTGCCAAAGGACATTCAAAAAGCTTAAAACTTTTTATTTTTAAACTTTTTACCGGTTCTTTTAAAAAAAACAAAATTCATATAAATATATTAAATGTTAAAATATATAAAATAATTATTGCCTATAATATACAGTAAACTATTAAAATTGTTGGTTTGTATAAATATAATTTTTGGCTTGTATAATATTTATTGGGACCAAATAGTTACTTAGAGTTTCTTAAGTTTACATCATTGTACAAAGCAAGGCAACAACATGTAAGCGGCAGGAGAATCATCAGCTCAAAACTGGCAAACGCTTGTTGTTTACTTGCTTTCAATATGCAGTTACTTGCGAATATATTATCGCCTAGCCAATGTTTCTTTTTGCTTAATTTCAGGCCTGCCAGTGATCCTAAGGTGTGAGAGGACCTTTTAAAATCTAAAATATTTTTTAACGCCTCAAGTGTATTTAATTATTTTTTGAGCTTGAGCCAAGTGGTTGCGGTTCCCTTGCACTCTGTCTATGTTTTCCTTGCGAAACACATTATTTCCTTGCCATTATTTTCTGAGTTTTTTTTAAGGCCTTCCCGTGAGATTAAGGTGCCAAAGGACATTCTAAAAGCTTAAACTAATTTTTCAAATTCTCAAGCATCTTGATAAAGGCTTATGACTCGCAACAGTGATTTCCTTTAAACAGTTATTTTCTTTAAAAAAAAAAACTCATATAAACATATTAGATGTAAAATATATAAAATAATGGTTTTTGAATATACAATAAACTATTAAAATTGTTGGTTTGTATAAATATAATTTTTGGCTTGTATATAATTTATTGAGACCAAATAGTTATTTAGAGTTTTTAAGTTTACCTAGTTGTATAGAGCAAGTCAACAACATGGGCCAAGTGGTTGCTTGTTCCCTTACCCTGATAAAGTTTTATGAGTTATGGCCAAAGGTTGTTTCCTTTAACAGGTTATTTCCTTAAAAAAAAACAAAAGTCATGTAAATATATTAAATGTTAACATCTATAAAATAATTATTGCCTAGAATATATAGTAAACTATTAAAATTGTTGGTTTGTATAAATATAATTTTTGGCTTGTATAAAGTTTATTGGAACCAAATAGTTACTTATAGTTTCTTAAATTTACGTAGTTGTACAGAGCAAGGCAACAACATGTAAGCGGCAGGGGAATCATCAGCTCAAAACTGGCAAGCGCTTTTTGTTTACTTGCTTTCAATTTTCCAGTTGCTTGCGAATACATTATCGCCTTGCCAATGTTTCTTTTTCTTTCTTTTCAGGCCTGCCAGTGAACCTAAGGTGCGAGAGGGGCTTTTAAAAGCTGAAATAATTTTTTCAACTTCTCAAGCGTAATTTAATTATTTTGTTAGCTTGGTTCAAGTGGTTGCGGTTCCCTTGCCCTCAGTCTATGTTTTCCTTGTAAAACACATTATTGCCTTCCCATACTTTTCTGAGTTTTTAAGGAATGACTGTGAGATTAAGGTGCCAAAGAATATTCTAAAAGCTTAAACTAGACGATGGAATGCTATGGGATGGATGGTAGAGGGATGCCTGCGCCCAAAAGCGATGATTCACTTGTCCCTTTGTCCATTTGGACCTCGTGGGATACAACAGAAACGAATCCTGCTAGATAGCCGCCCCTATCTCTCTTTTTATAGACTCGTGGACGGACGAAAGAAGGCAAGTTACAGAACGGTGCAGTGAAGGCTCGCGAAGTAGACAACAAGCAACTGCTTTTCAGCCCCATCTCTATTATATTAGTAAAGGGAAGGGGACTCTATCAGGATCTTACAAATCTAAAGATCTCAAAATTGAAGAACGAACTCTTTTGCTCGCCCCTATCTCTAAGGCAGTATAGAGGTGGCACATAATAAATGGAAAAAATCCCCAACTCCCTCATTCAAAAGCAGCGGTGGCACATATCTCGATCCTTGCTACGATTATCGTGCCGTTTAATCCATTGGTTGTAACTTGTACATTCGTAAGTAAAGTAGGAGGGCAAGACGGATGCCATAAACTCATCCCTCTTCGCCACTTATGCTGTCGCGTTCGGAGGCCAACCCCAGCCGTTTTCTTCAACGTCCATGCTAATCGTCCTGATATCGTCTCTGTTGAAACGAGAGAAATACTCCTTATCGTCCCAAAATGCTTTGTGAACCATAGCGTATGTGTACATAGCAATCTCAAAGCCTTTGTCCGCTGCAGTTTTTATCAATGCAAGACTGATGAGGAACTCAAGTCAGTAGCTGTACCACCAACTGATGAGATCAACCATACATGCTACGTTGGAGCCAGCAGTGACATAGGTGCATTCAAAGAAGGATATCTTTGCAACCATGAAGATTTTGACCGTGAAACCACTTTCTACAGATTCTAAACTCAACCAGAGCACTCGGAGAATTGGTTTCATACCAAAAGGTGTATTGGTTTAGGAGATATGTCATTTACAAGTCAGACAATCTACACTGCATCCGGGCTGGTTCTATTTAAGGAAACCAACTCTTTGCTTAAGGAGTGTGCAACTCAAACTCACGTATGCAAACCAGGAGATCATTACGTACATCTAAGACCACTTGGAGAGTTCTTACCATGCACTAAGCCTCACTGGATCAGCCAGATTCTTCACCATCTCAACTTGCCATTTTTAGAGCAGATTTACAATAAATCCCAATGGCTCTTTCTCTCCATGATTGCAAGCATTTTGGTGATTTTTTCCATCAAACAGAAGCTCCCCAAGCCTCCTAGAATCTTCCCAAAGATGTCAAGATACAAGCTCTTTGTGTGTGCTCTTTTCCTTGCTCTCGGTTTTTTCCCAGTGGGTTTTACGGAGGAAGGTTTTTAACGAGGCCACAACCTGCTTTATACATCTCCTAGGTGCTATCTCGATTCAAGACATATCAGTACCTTATGCTTTCATTTTAGACTATAGTTTTATGCATCTATCTTTCCTTGACCTAAAGGAGCCTATTCCTTTAAGTCCTATATATATGTTTCGCAAGCCCCACTTTTTGAGCAGCATTTTGAATAAACAAAACACTTTTCTGTTAAAGAAAACCCTAATAGCTGTGGACAAGAACTCGCCCCCTCTCTTAGCCTTATGAGACCAGTACCTCCACGGTTCAGAGATCTTTTGTGTTGTATCACGAGTCCTTACATCCCTTGTGTGGTGCACTTCAATCTATCAAGTTACTTCTTTTCGGATTCTTTTGGTTGTTTATATCAATCCAAATGAGTCACCCCTTGTGCAGATCGACTTCTTCTCTTGTACTAAGGATCATACAGCCTTTGATAGCTTAGGCTTGTTTTAAAGACCTTCCTCCTCAAATCCGTACAAGAATAAATACTGGGAACCCTTGAGGTATAGAGTTGAACGGTTTCCGTGTGCAAAGCATTCTTCATATAACCTCAAAGGCCTAGGAATGTGCGAAGGCCACTTAAACACATTAAGCGACACATAAACTCTTGGACTCACTGTTATTTCCTTCATATGCTTCGATGTAGTTCTCAATCTGAAGAGATCGCGAAAAGAGTTTCTAGCCACGCCCTAGACCACCAAATCTGGTAATTCCTCGAGTAGACCACTAAATCTGAATTCTTCCATTGAAGATTGAAGTTTCAAGATTGAAATGAATTGATCAAAAAAAAAGATTGAAATGAAAGAGAGACAGTGCCGACAAAAATTACTAGAAGTTCTCTCTCCAAAAAAAAATTAGTGGATATAAACTGAGAGAGAGAGGGTTTCAAAGAGTTGTATGTAAATAAAATGGGTTTATATTTTCGATACGATTACCATAAACCTCCTCTTTAATAGCAATCCTCATGCAGGCGGAATAATTTGGATTGGACAGCTAACCCCCTCTGTGTTTGCAAACTAATCATGTTAAGGATAAAACAAGAATGAAATAAAGATAATTTAAAAAAATACATCCTGGATTTTGCCTTGCCATGTAGTATAACTTGTAAATTTAGGTATAACAGTACTAACCCCAATCAAATGGATAAATAAATCATAGCCTTAACTGTATTATTACGATTTGTAGACTATTATGCCCAAACACACAGAGGAGGAATTAAGGTTTTCGATATGACATTTCCTTTAATTGGTGAACGTTACAATGATGAAAAAATAAAGATGAAATCCAATATTGAATCTTTTATTCAACACCTCCAAATCCAATGTAGAAATTAAAGGATATTATATGATAAAATTATTACACATATCATAAATTAATAAACAAACAATTTTGATTCTTTTTCAAAACAAACAATTTTTGTTTTTAAATCTTCTGCCGTTTCCCGGCGGTTTCCTTGCCATTATAATGTGTAATTGTATTAATAAAGTTATATAATGAATATAAAGTATTTAATGATTATTGTAGTGATTAAGAAATAATTTCAAAAGCTTTTATTTTTATAATGACATGATATAACCAATTTATTTTTTAATATAACTAACTTAATTTTTAATAAACCTACCAATGTAGAAACTAAAGATTATTATATGCCACATCACATAAAAAAATAAACAAACAATTTCGGTTCTTTTTGAAACAAACAATTTCAGTTTCAAAATTCTTTTGAATGGAACATATGGTTATAATATGAATTACATCAAACAAAAAAAGTTGGTGTGTGACAATAGTTGGTTATTGAAATAGATTTCACGTTTTTATATATGAATAGTACCTAATTAATTATATACAACACTTTCGTGCCTTGAAAAGGGTAAACGTTTATTGTAAAGTATTGAAATTTTTAATGGTTATAATATTAGTGTTCTCCAAAATGGACAGTTTTGGTAATTGATCTCGATTGCCGTAAACTGGCTGCAGTCTTGCCATCCATCTCATTTTTATGTGGTTTTTTTCCTAAATAGATTAGTTACAACTCTCTTCGTTTTCACATTTTCATATAACTGAATGGGTTTATATTTTCGAAACAGTTTCCATAAACCTCCTCTTTAATAGCAATCCTCATGCAAGTGGAATAATTTGGATTGTACAGCTAACCCTCTATGTGTTTGCAAACTAATCATGTTAAGGATAAAACAAGAATATAATAAATTTAATTTTTATTAAAAACAAAAAAAAGAAATAAAGCTAATTTAAACAAATACAACCTTGCTTTTGCCTTGGCATGTAGTATAATTGGGTAAATTTAGGTATAACAGTACTAACCCAATCCATAAATCATAGCTTTAGCTGTATTATTACGTTTTGTAGACTATTATACCCAAACACAGAGGGGAGGAATTAGGGCTTTCGATATGAAATCTCCTTTAATTGGTGAACGTTACAATGATGAAAAAAAAGATGAAATCCAATGTTGAATCTTTTATTCAACACCTCCAAATCCAGTGAGAAATTAAAGGATATTATATGATAAATTTATTACACATATCATAAATAATAAACAAACAATTTTGGTTCTTTTTCGAAACAAACAAATTATGTCTTTAAATCCTCTGTCGTTTCCCAGCCGTTGCCTTGCCATTATAATTTATAATTGTATTAATAAAATTATATAATGAATATAAAGTATTTAACGAACAAAAGTTATATAACGTTTATTATAAATTATTGATTTTTTAATAGTTATAATAGTAGTGTTCTCCAAAACAGACAGTTTTTGTAATTGATCTCGACTGCCGTAAACTGGCTGCGGCCTTGCCATCCATATGTTACAACTCCTTTCGTTTTCACATTTTCATATGAAAGCACCAACATTATATAAGAAAAAGACAAGGGATACATGGTGAAAACTTATCTTTTTTTGTTTCACTCCTTAATATAGCTTCAATATATAACTCCAACCAATTAAATAAAAACATAAATATGGACTAGATTGGTCACACAAAATTCGATTAATTAGTATATTGAGATGATTACTAATTTTAAAATTACATATATAAACTAAAGGTTTTTAGTTAGAAAGGTCATTTAGTCAACTAAACTTTATCAAATACATTTATTACTTCTGCTTCTACTCCTTGTTAAATCAACTTTCAAATCTGTGTAAATCATAACATTCGTTGTCCTAAACTATTACGTTTTGTAGACTATTATCAAACACGTAGAGCATGGAAGAGGGATTCGAGAAAATACCTCCTTTACTTGGTATACGTTTACTCACTCACAAAATTAGATATTCCTAGGGTTTTATCTTTTCCAAAAGACCAAAAGTTAATGGCTGACCAATCAGTAATCAGTGTTTGGCTGATTTATTTAAAAGAAATGGCTGACTTATAAATATAGAAAATTCAAGGCATGAACTTTGATAAATGTCTTTCGTCTTGAAAAAAGTCGACGTTTGAAAACACTAGAGGAAAAGGAGTTACGTTCAAAAACCAAAATTATCAGGGCCAAACTCGGTAAACATATCGGTCAAACCAAGCCAAACGCTAGTTAGCCTCCACTCAGGCTTATCCCCGCCATGCACCCAATTCCACTTCAACCTCCGCATTTGACTTCGAAATAGCGTTCTAGCCACCATATTAAAATTGTCCACACCGTCAAAGAATGCCTTGGTTCCCACGTGCATTTACGCTACAAAAAAAGAGAAAATATTAATGTTTTTTAACAAAATGTCCGGGAACGAAAAATGGTAGTATTTTGCTTACAGTGAGTTTAAGAAATCATCGTTCCTTATAAATGTCGGGGAATTAATCAGTAAGTCGGCCAATCATGAACCCAGCCTTCTTGAAGAATCTCCGGTATGGCAAGTGTGGAGGTCATGTAGAAACCTAAACCACATAATAGTAGTTTTGTCAACCCAGATACCAGGACCAATTAAAAATTGAAGGTTTCAACACCGCTTTGTAAATTCGATGTCCACATTGGGACAACCGACATAACGAAACGAATATTAAACGGAGAAATGAATATAAAACGCAATGAAACTGCATCGGAGAGATATATATAAAGAAATTATATATAGAGATACAAGACAAAATTATGTAGGGATGCCAATAATGGTTCACAGTGTTTCGATAATCCTATTACTATATTATTAATAAAATAAAGTAATAATATATTTTGTAAAACGTGTGAAAACAAATAATGGCTTAGAAAAAACAACTTTAATGATTGTTTATTTGGTTTTTAGATGTTAGATTTTTTTTTTTTTTTTGGTTTTGAGATTTTGGTTTTTAATTATGGATTTTGATGTTGATGTAGATTTTAGTTTTTTTTTAACTTGAATGGTTATTTCAAATGTCTATTTTTAATCTGTGGTTTTAAAATATAATTAATAAAATCTTTTCCGGAAAAATAACAAATCTTCTTATAATTTTTTTTATTTAAAAAATTTGGAATATTATTTCAGTTTTTTTTTCATTTAGTAAGTGATTGTGTAAATTAATTGTTGGTGTAAATTCATTATAAGAGCAAACAATCAAATAGACATATTTTTGTAGAGCATTTTTTAGTAGATGAATCATGGAATTTTGACATAGAGTTTAGTGGATATGGATGAGTTTGGAGAGGCGATTCAGGAAAAGACCAGCTATTGGGCTTAAGGAACCAAATGAGACACTCGCCGTCTATAGTTTCGCGTCCTCATAAGGTGTAATTTCCCGAAGCTCTCTATCCAAGCTCAACAACAACCACTGAACGGACAT
Source organism: Moricandia arvensis (assembly GCA_905132765.1). Taxonomy (NCBI): domain Eukaryota; kingdom Viridiplantae; phylum Streptophyta; class Magnoliopsida; order Brassicales; family Brassicaceae; genus Moricandia; species Moricandia arvensis. The sequence continues at coordinate 13,591 of CAJHQP010010139.1, forward strand.
GTGGAGGTCCATGATCCATCTACCATGCAAATATGACCAAAGCTTAAGACTTGGGGCTCCTAAATAGTAGGTTCTTGTGGGAGTGGTGCAACCGTCTTATTTGCATTGAACCATGTTTGACACTCACTATCTGAATATTGAACGAGCTCCAAAAGATATATATTTATCCCCATAAAGATTTTTTTTTTCATTTTATGCCTTTCAAATATACCAGATTATCCAGGAAAAGAGATTTCTAACGAATTTTGGGTCGACAATGTATTATTTCTCCAGAAAAGATAATCCATGTTTGCATAAATGCTCGGTAACAGAAAGATATAAGGGCTTGATGGTGTCGCAGAAAGACACCACGCTTGTAATGCTGGTGGACATTCGAAGATAGCATGCATGACAGATTCTTCTGGTTCTCCACATCTTGGAAATTTTTTATCGCATCTATATTATGCCGTATTATAAATTTCTTGTTACCGTCACTTGTTCTATTATCAATTGACATATAAGATGACATATGTTTTCTGGTGCTTTTATTTTCTAAGCAAAGGCTTGAAGTTTGGTTATATTGGGTTCCAGGACTACCGCCTCTTCTTCGTTCCTCATTAAATTGTGTGCAATCCAATATCAAAATTTAACAGTGTATCTTCCGCTCTTTGTGTGGATCCTAAAAAATGACGATGTATTGAGCTTTCAGCCATACTCCATATGAGGTGTATGTTGTCGTGGGCTACATATTTTTTCAGCAACCCAACATCCCATTCCTTTGTCTCTCCATTAATAAGATCACTGACTTGCGTTCTCGGGTGCAAGACTGGGGCAGCAGGACGAGGCGACCTAGCTTGTACGGTGGGGATCGAAGGATCATCCCACACATTAACCTCATATTCAGAATGGATCTTTTGTCCAATTCCCAATAGGAGTAGTTTTCGTTCCGCAGAAATACTTGTCCACATAAATGATGGATTGTCACTATGGAGCAAATTCACAAAAGGTGAGCTCAATCGATAATATCTTCCCTTCAAAACTTGGGCCTCTAGCGAATCATGATTTTGAACTAATCACGACAGTTGTTTTGCTCAGAAAGACATGTTAAACTCATGGATCATACGGAAACCAATTCCCCCCCTCTTCTCTAGGTAAAAAAACCTTTTCCCATTTTGACGAATGGATTCCTCTCTTATGCGGATTTTGAGCTCCACCAGAATTATGCAATGCACTGGCGAGATTTTTCACATATCTCCAAAGGGAGCATGAAGGTAGAAATAACACACATCGGAAGAGAAAGCAGAATAGATTTAATTAGAACCTACTTTCCTCCTATTGAAAGCCACTACTTGTCCATCCATTAACTCTATGCAGTAATTTGTCTTAGAGGAATGTAAATAGCTTACATTTGGAACCACTAATATCTTCAGGAATCCCTAAGTATGTCCCCATTCCTCCTTCATTTCTGATCCCAAATGTATCTTTAATTTGTTGTCTTACGTTCCCTTCAACCCTCTTTCCAAAGAGCAAAGATGATTTTTCAAAGTTGATGCATTGTCCTGATGCTTTGTCGTATCTCGTGACTACTTTCATTATTTCTTCATATTCACGGGGCTTCATCTTACAAAAGAAAATGTTATCAACAACATAGAAAATATGAGATACCAAGGGACACAAATGTGTAACATGTATCCCCATTATATTCCCTTGATTTTCTGCATGATTAATAAGGCTAACGAGCGCTTCCGTGCAAAGAATAAAAATGAAAGGAGACAAAGGATATCCTTGCCATAAACCTCTTTCTGCGAAAATATTTCCCCTTTGTTGGCCATTCATATGTACCTTGTATTTATCCAAAGTAATACAACGCATATCCAGGTCAATCCATGTGTCCAAAAATCTCATTTTTTGCATAACTGCTTCGATGAAAGACCATTCCATCCTATCATACGCTTTACTCATATCTGTTTTAATGGCCGTTCTATTATTTCTTCAACTTGGTTTCGTTTGCAGTGGATGAAACATTTCTTGTGTAACCATGATATTATCTGAAATCTGTTTTCCAGAAATAAAGGCTGACTCAGTTTCAAAAATTCGATCAGGAAGAACTTTCTTTAACCTATGGCATAAGACCTTAGAGATTAACATGTAGCTTACATTGCACAAGCTTATAGGATGGAACTGAGACATCTCTGTGGGCTTGGTTATCTTGGGTGAGACATATATTAGTGTCATTCAAACCATTCGCCTTTATCCCCTCAAAACGGAATTGATTAATCATATGAGTTAAATCTTCCTTTACAATAATATCCCAATACTTCTGATAGAAAAGTGTTGTCATCCCATCTGGCCTTGGAGCCTTCTCTGGATGCATTGCAAAGAGAGCTAGTTTCACTTCCCACTTATTGACGGATCTGTAAGACCATCATTTATCATCTCTGTGATTGTTGTTGCCTTTGATAACGCATCTTCGATATCTTTAGGATTAAACGACTCAAAGATTTGTCGAAAATAACTAGTAGCAATAGCTAACAGCCCTTCCTCATCCTCTACAACATTTCTGGATGCATCTAGAAGCTGTGTGATTCTATTCTTTACTCTCCTTTGCTTTGCTAAGGCATGGAAAAACTTTATCTTTCCATCTCCTTCTCTTAACCATAAAACTCTGGTTTTTTTTGCTTCCAGAACATCTCCTCTACCTTAAGAGCAGCAGATAATTCCTTTAAGGCCACTGCTCTTTCCTCAGTTGTTGCATTGTCATTCGAATATAGCCCTTCGACCTTCTTTTTGAGCTCCTCCACGAGTTTCTCTGAATTCAGATTGTTATATCTCCTCCATTGGCTTAAGGCTCTGCGGCAGCTTGAGATGTGCTCCTTAATATTGCATCATGAGGAGGTCTGGAGACTTCCACCCTTCCAGAATGACTTGCCTTAGTTCTTCATTATCCAACCATTGTTTGTCAAATTTGATTTTTTTTTTTGCTTTCTTGGTTGGTCTTATGAGGATATCTGCTAAGACCGGACGACAATCCGATCCCCATAAACTCAATATTTCACAGCTGAGTGAGGAAAATTCTCATGCCAGTCCTCATTCCTACAGCTCTGTCTAGCCAACATCTAACAATTGTCCTTCCTGCTCTTTTTCCTACCCGTGATAGCATATTCTTTGTAAATGAAAACTCTGTCATGCTGCAATCACTTAGCATTTGTTTGAATGGTAAGAGCGAGCTATCAAAGCATCGTCTACCCCCTTCCTTTTTCATTATGGAAAACTATCTCATTGAAATCACCAATCATAAACCAAGTCCATTTCATGTTGTTGAGAAACGCGTAAGACATTCTCGTAAACAAACGTTATAAAGACTTTTATTCCATAAATTACTGCTTTAATGTCAATCATTCTGTTATTCAAAAATAAAACATTAACTTGAAATTCATCCATAAAAATAAAGCTAAACCTCTGATGAGTCTAAATGGCTAAACGATAAAAAATTGATCAAATCCTAAACCGGCCTGGATGTTTTGCAATAACAAACTTTTATTCTTTGTCTCAGAAAGGAAGAAAAGTCTTCTGACACATCTCCGTGAGGCGTCTTCTTGTGAGGTCGTTCCTAATCCCTTGACAGTTCAAATTAATTGTCCTCATAGATAATGTTTGGATGGGTTTTTGGAACCCATCAAACCATCATCTTTAGAACTACCTCCAGCTTTCTTCGACGAAATGTGATGTTGCCTCCTATGTTTCACCGTTTCCCCTGCACGCTCCACAACTGACCGGAGCGAGGAGAGCCACGACTAAGGAATCTTGTCTTTTTGCTTATATTGCCCAAAGGGGCACCCGATCTTGGACCATGTCTTGACCCTGACGCTCTGATGCTCTTCTCTTTTGTCTTACTCACTTGAGCCGTGGAAGAACTATAAGCCTCCATTTAAATATGTTCATGACCCAGCAAATCATCACCTTGCTCATCAAAATCCATCATCACACCATTAATATTAACTAATTGTATAACATTTTCTTCGATCTCCATACCATCCAAAGCCTCAATAATCTTAGCATCACCAATAGAGCTCTTCAAGACATCGTGATCAGGGGGTGAACATGTGATAGGACGGACTGATCCTTTAGGGCGAATGGTAATGTTGTCCTCCAGAGAAGATGTCAATCGCTATTAGAGCACGCAGCCTCCCGAGTGTGATCTTGATCTTTATTAGTATGTAGGGCTCTCCAATGAGTATCACGAGAGCTTGAAGCATGTTTATAAGAGACAATGTCATTGCGTCCTACCCCTCCCTCGTGTCTGAGATTTTTAGAGATTGGTTGAGCTCTTCACACCACGTACGACTCAACCTTCACTCATAAGGAGCACCTCTGAACCGTGATGCGTCATGACAGCTGGTCCCCTTTGAATCATCACACCTTCTATCAATCCTGTCCATGTGGGACAGCCCCCTAGTGTTACCTCTACTCTCATAAGGAGCTACATTGAGGTAATCATTATCCATCGTACGATGGTTCTTCTCAGGGACAACATTGTGGTAATCATGTTGAGTCTGATTCTTCAACCAAAGCTGACTACCTTGCTGAACATGAGGAAGCTCAACACGCGCAAAACCACCAGAACGTGCATCTGGAACTACAGCTCGAGGCTTTTCCAAAGTAGGACAGTATCCCTTTTCATGAGATAGGAGACCAGAAATGGTGCAATGCTTAAACAACATATCATACTTAATTTGGATTGAGACTTCATCTCCATTAGGCGCATGTACCTTCTTTGAGAACTTGAGAGGAAGCCTAGAATCAATACCAATGAGCATACGATCCTTTGACAATTCCATTGTATCAACGTAACTGAGCCTCCCTCCTATATTCTTCAAGTTCTTTATTGTCCATAGATGCAATGGAATCCTAGCCAGCTGTACGCATAACGGTATGATCCATGGATAATCGTCGTGTTCGATCAGCTCCCATCGTACCAACACGAACATGCATTAATTGTAATGAAAAGGCCCATGCCTTAGGACAGAGTTGAGATCCTCTTAACTGGAAAATTAAAAAAGAAACTTCCCATTGTCTAGATCATTCGCTGTGGTGCGATCTTGCATTCCCCATTGGTTAGGCATCGACTGAATATGCTTCTCGACAATTTTCTTTTTAGAGTTAAAGACTTTAACAATAAGAGACATGCGGAATTCTTTAATGACTTGAGAGTCATCCTGGTCTGTGAGCTTTATTGGCTCATCATCATCTTCATATAAGATGCCTTTTCCTTTTATATCTCCCATATGAGTAGATTTAAATTAAGCTGACGTCCCCATACGAGATATGTGATCGTCAAAACTCTGATACTCAATACTGATCTGCAGCACAAACTGATCTTCAAAAACGTTGACGAACAAACCCAATCGCGGTCAAGAACACGAACACGCCCTAGAAAAGTCGAGAGTAATATGACTCACGACTCTAACCGGTCGATAGAAACCACATCACAACCCTACAAACGCAACAACCATTTCGAACCAATCATGATCACAACCACAAACACTCCGTACACAACACTCCTGATCGCAAACAAACCAGATCACAATCACGAACACGGACACCCAAAATAGTCAAAAGCAATATGACCAATGACACTAACCGTCGACAAAAATCACAACACACCCCTACGAACGCACCAAACATTAATGAGAGCATCACAAAAACTAGAACGAAACACCAGCGAGGAGAAACGACATAGAAGGAGATGAAGCTACATGCCAATGAACGTGTAGATCAGGTGGAGATCAAAACTTCAAAAGAAAATTTTATCTAGGATATCGCCATTGCAGTTGCCCGTGGAAGCCCTAACCGCAGCTATGAAGCTTAAAACATCATTGTTTATGAATTGTTTGATAATGTTTGTTTTTGTTTGGAAATCTAATTGTTTATATTCTAAGCTAACACTTTTACATATGGTATAAGATAATTCAATTTCTAGAACAATGGTATGTTGTATTAATTTTTATTTAGTATAGTAATCTAATGTTATTACCATTTGTCTAGAATGAAAGACTAGCATCATTGGTGGTAGGGGTTCTTCTCATAATACCTAACCAATAAAAATTAGTATAATATAAATTTTAACTTAATTT
>CAJHQP010010140.1:0-19702 GCA_905132765.1 Moricandia arvensis
GTGATTCTCAGTTTGAACTTAATCCTTTGTGTTCAGATTCTGAGAAAGTTAGGCACGTTTTGAAGTTGTTCTATGTTAACGCATGCCTTGATACCATTCTGGTTTACAACACTTACTTTGATAGGCATCATCAAGGTCTGAAACGTTTTCTGCATGATCTAGGGAAAGAAAGTTTGGATTTTGATCTGAACAAGGGCACGTCTTGCACTAATAGTTCTTGATATCTAGTCTCTGTTTTGAGTGTCCAGGATCAACAGGTTAAGACTAGAAGGAATGTAAGGAATGAGAGCAGAGACAATGCTTATCAGCCTGAGATTTGGAGATGGAAGTACTTGAGGAAAATGGCTTCAAAACTCCAAGGAAGTTTCTGTCCAAAACCTTACTTTGATGTTGTTTTCATGCTTATCTTCGTGTTCATTTGTCTAGTGTCTTACCTGTTTCCTTTTTCTGTAGGAAATACAGATTTGAGGACAAATCTTTTTAAAGGAGGAGGGGATGATGCAACCCTGATCAGCTATACAACCTTGGACGAGCTGAAACCAGCTGAAGTTACTAAGGATGAGCTGAACCAGCTGGATGAGATGAGTGACTTAGCGCTGGACGAGCTGGATGAGAGTGAAACAGAATCAGGAGCTGGAAAGGAGCTGATTGAGAGTGACACTGAACCAGGAGCTAGAAAGGAGCTGAGTGAGAGTGACACTGATCCACGAGCTGGAAGAGAGGCTGCTTGGCCCAAACTTGTTGCTGATTCTGATCTGCCTTTCTCAGCCCAAAAGAAATTCAAAACCAAGTTAAAGATCCATTATCATTTGCTGATGGGCCAGACACGAAATTCAAGTCCAAGAACCCATCTGAAGCTGTTTTGGATCAAGTGGCCCAAGAAGAAGTGTTGCAGCCCATGGGAAGTTCATAACAGATTCATATTGGGTTTGTTTCAAACCAAATTCGACCAGCCCTTTTTCCAATCCATTTCAAGTTTATTCTCAGCAAGAATACCAAGAAGGAGTCAAAAAGAAGTCTTGGTCGTGGCATGCCAAGAGTCATTCCAGAAATACACTTATTCTGGTCCAAAGCCAAGTCCACATTCCTAGTTTCTAAATTTCTTAATTTCTACACTTTGTCTTTTCATTTCTACAACTTGTAAGTCCTATATAAGGGGATGCACGACCAGAATAAGATTCATTCACCTTTTTATCAAAAATCTTTCTAAATCTGTGAATCCCTTGTTCATCCATGAACATTGATTGCTAGGAGTTCATTCTCTGCAAGCAAAACTTGTCTTTGATCACAAACAGAGTTCATTCTCTTGATCTTAGACACATCTACACAAGTGTTGATCTGTTAGAATTGTGAAAATGTGAGGAGAATAGTTGAGTTTATGTGAGATTTGGGTGAAGAACAATGAAAAACAGAGTAAGAACAAGAGAGTTAGTTTCTGCACACTTTAGAGAGAGAGGAGAGAGAGAGTGACGAATTTGGAGATTAAGAGATAGAAGGGAGATTATTCTCCTTAGTTTACATTAGTTCAGAGGTGTACAATATATAGGCAACTTGCCTGAGCCATGAAGAATAAATAAAGAATAAAATACACTAGAAGACAGCTACTCTGGTCAAGGGAAAGTGACTGCTCACCAACAGCTCCAAGACTTATGCAGAACATGTGATCTCCTTATTTTAAATAATTCAAACTCTCTCCTCTGGTCAAAATTGTTAGACCTGAAGTGAGAAATGGACCACTAAAGGCCATGTGCAAAGTTAGGGCCAAAACCCATTAGAAGTCTGATCAAGGACTAAAGAGTGTCCAGAAGCTTATGCTGAGCAAGAACAAGGTTCAAGAAGGGCTTATGATCAAGAAGGAAGTGTTTGAGAAGATTTGGGAGCCATTGGGCGAAAGTGCAAAAATAGGGTCGACTGTACGGACAGTCGTACGGCCTGTACGGCCTTGTACGGACTGTACGGACATGGTCGACCCAAAACACTTCCTGGTTCGACTTTTGGGTGAGTTTGGGCAATGTGCAAAATCCGGGTCAAGGTGTACGGATGGGTGGTCCGTACACAGTCCGTACGGTCGAGAAATAAAGCAGTTTCGGGTTTGTCTTTGGTTTGATCACTTTAAACCAAAGCAATTCGAATCCCTTGTGACTGATTGAAGCTAAGGAGGCAAGGGATCATTTGGGACGAGATGGATAAGAGGAATATGCTCTCAAGATGCTTATCAAAAAGAAGGAATGAACTTGGACTGATCATTGGCCAGGTTCATGTGCATTGCTGGCCTATTCCTGGCCAAGCTTTCCTAGGTGCGCCCAGGCTGTCTCCAGCCTGTATGAAGACCATCTGACTTCATCTAAACCGTCCATTCTCTCAGGCTTTATCAGCCATTAGATATAGGTTAATGTTTGCTTCTTGTATTGCCTATAAAGGCCTCATTATCAATTGTAAACGAATTAAGTGAGAGAGTGGGGTTTCCCCTCCTCCTTCCTATTCTTTTCTGGGTTCTAAATCTCTGTTCTTCACTCTCTTAGTCTCTGGTATTGGTGAGTATTCTGAAGGGTCAAGACGTCCATAGCCTCACCAGAAGATCAGAAGTGGAGTTCACTCAGATCAAAGAAGAAGACGAAGAATGCTAGTGATGGAGTTCACACTGGCATGTCTCGGGAAAAGGAGGATAACTTCCTAACCATGAAGAATTTGACCATGAAACTAATTTCCCTACATTCTATACTCATCAAGGGCACGCGGCGAATTGGAATCAGTCTAAAAGGAGTTACGGTTTGGAAGTTACACCAGTTACAAGTTGCAGGCATTCTGCTGTCTAGAGATCAGTTGCGGGTGATGGAGTTCATGATCCAAATTGGTCTACCAAGTGGGGGATTCAAGTGGAGTTCACTCCCCATCATGATTAACATTGTTGGAGCTCTCTGGAGTAGAAGCTGGAGGTTCTTAACCCCATCATAATGGCGAGTAGTCAGAAGATAGGGGAGATACCAAACCGGCCAAGAGATGAGTTCCGGGTTGTTGATGTGTGCAAGGGGTGGAGTTCACCCTTGCAGCACAAGAAAGGGCCGTGATCCAGAGCTCTTGTGTCTAACCACACTGGTCTAAGGCACAAAGGCTCACTGGCCAATCCCTAGGCCTTGGGGATTTCTACTCTTTTTCCTTAGTATATTTTTGTCCCATTGGGTTTTGCATACTAAGGTTTTAATGAGGGATTTATTCAAGGTTCCAAGCTTGTCCAAGGATATCCTATGGTCAAGCTTGAGGGGGAGTGTTGAGATAGAGAAGAGAATGACCAGAAGAAGAAGCTGGTTCATGATCCAAAGAAATAAAGAAACAAGAAGAAGAAGAAGGAGTGATCCGGATACTCCAAGTTGAGACTGGTTCATACAGTCTTGTGAACGAAGTCATTATTAGAATGGAGAAGAAAGAAGCATGGCTGAGTGTGGTCCATTGATCTGAGAGATAAAGAAAACAAAGAGAAGAATAGATACCTGAAAAGAGTTTGGTCTGTACAGCCTTGCTACACAAGGCAGTCCGTACAGTCTTGGCTTCCAAGTAACCAAACTTAACCTAGAGTGACTTGGAAGGCAAGGAAGGTGGGAACTCGTCCAGATTAATATTCTGAAGCATATTTGAAGTTTAAATGGAGCATCAGACCGTTGAAGAGAGCTGAGGCAGTGAAGATTTAATTAAGAATAAAAGTCACATGTTCTGCCTAATAAGAAAGCAGTTTGGACCTGTCACTTTCACTCAACCAGACTGTGCCCATCTCTCTCCTGTCACTATCTACTCCCTCTGGTCGAGATTCACCTTGGCTGCATCCTCCTGGCTTCATCAGAAACCCTACAATAATATTTGTTTAGTAGATTTGTACTTTAATATTTATTTATTCTCTTGCAATTTGTAATCTGGCTATATAGCCACCCCATGTGTATTGTGAAACCTCTAAGGCAGAGGGGAGTTCTCTCTCTCTTCAATATTCTCTTGTTACTTCACTCTCCCCACACTCTTTACTCTCTTAATCTCGTCCATACTCTCTGTGATTATCACTCTCACTTAATCTCTCTCAGATACTCACTAATACTCTCTTAATCTCTTAGTTCTCCAGCAGCATTCTCCTTGATTCTCCTTTACTCTCATCAGTCTCTTCTCTATAATTTCGACCACACTCTGTTTATACATCACTCACACACCAGAATCTGTCTATTCTCACATCTGGTTCATCAAGTCTCACGAATCTCTCTTTAGTCTCATTATTCTCTTAGTCTCTTCCATAATCTTATTCTCTCATCAAGTCTTCTCTTCTCCTTGTTATTACAAGATCAGTCCGAACCTGTTGAGGTTGAAGCTTCTCACACAACCCACGGCCTGAACTCTGATAATCTTTCATGGTATCAGAGCCAGGTTAATCAGAACCTGGTTCATTAGCATCCACAAGCTCAAGCTCTCTCTCTCTCTCATGCCATTTCTAAACCAATGAAGAAGCTTCTGTGCATCCAGTCGTTTAAACCCTTCAAGATCGAAACTTTATCATTCATGGCGTGCCCAGAAGCTATTCTCAGTTCATCCTCCTCTCCCATGTTCGTTCTGGGGAAAGAAGGCCAGTGGAAGCTTGTCCAAGCCGCTCTTCCTCACTGTCCAAGGAGAAACCTTTTAAAGAAGGAGACTTTAAACTTGGATCTTGGTGTGGCGACTTAAACATGGAGAAAGTTGGTGTCTTTGGCATGATAGGGGTCAAGGCGGAAGGTCACACAAAGAAGGAGGTGTTGGTTCCCAAACCAACAACCCAAATATGTCTAGTCATGAACCGGTTAACCATGGAGGTTCAAGGAACCAGCACAGGTTCCTTGACTGTAAGATAACTTCCTTCCCTTGTTTAAAGCTTGAGACTTTTGTTATGGCCGTGTGGTGTAGTGTGTGTTCATGTCCTGAGGGTCTTATAAAGCTTGCTAGATTCTGTCCCAGGATGCTTAAAGGTCTTGTGTGATGTGTGATTGTTAAAAAGGCCATTCCTTGTTCTCTGTTTGAATGTGTATTAGGGTGCTAGATAGTGTATCAGCTCCAGTGATTGCATTCATGACTGATTAGAACTTGTTAAGGTGTTTTGCTGTTTCATCTTTCACTTGGTTGGTTGCTGCCTTATGTTGAGCACCTAGAGTAATGTCTACGGATGCGGTTAAGGTAGCCTAGTTTTGCCTAAATGAAATGTGTTTTATCTTATCAGATCAGGCATTGTCATTTAGAAAGTTGCATTGCTGTTGACATTGGAGATCAAACTTGATGATTAGTCAAGGTTTGATCCCAATGCTTGTGGCCTAATCTATTCTCGAGTTTGAGTGCTCTACAGGAACATAAGAAGTGTTCAGTGTCTAACCAAACCAAGTAAGAAAAGGCGCTGCCCATTGAGAAGCAATGGAGAGTTTGTTTGTGTGAAGAGTTAGTGGCATTAATACACTGCTGTGGAAGTGGTGTGTTGCCATTTGGTAGAAACTTGATAGTGAACACCCACTTGCTTGACACAGCTTTCTTTCCCTTTGGGAGTTCACTTTCATACCAAGTATCGTTAATGATCATGGCATTTATCTCATCTCCAACTGAGTTTCTCCACTCCTCAAGCTCCATTGCTTCTGCATATGATCTTGGTACATATGATTCATCTAAACCAACAATGAAAGCTTGATGCTCAGATGGCAATTGCGCAAAGGAGCATACTGCTGAAGTGGGATGAGCTACTGCTTGACTGTTGAAGTAGACTCTTGTGTTCACCCAATTAGAAGGATCTTTCCTTATCCTTGTACTTCTTCTCAAAGGTTGAACCTGAGCTTGTTCCTCTTGCTCTTCTCCCTCATGAACTTGAGCAGTCTCCTGATCTTGTGCACTCTCCTGATCATGGGCATCTGAACCTTGTTGCTGCTCTGGTTCTTCTTCATTGCCCCCTTCAGGATCAGGATGAGTGTCTTCATCAGCCTCTTGTTCAGTCTCTTGAGTAGGAGCAGCTTCTCTTGCCTCCTTTTCCTTTGATAAACTGATTCCAAGATTTTCCAAAATTATCCTCAGGTTATTAGCCTTATCTGATGCTTGAGAGAGTTCTTTGAGCTCATCCCAATTCTTCTCAGCATAGAACCCTTTTCCTTCAATAAACTTCACATCTCTGGATACAAGTACTCTTCTTGTTTCTGGATTGTAGCACTTGTATCCTTTCTGTGTAGAGGAGTATCCTATGAACATACATTTCATGCTCTTTGCTTCTAGTTTGTTCCTTTGCTCTCCTGGTATCAACACAAAGCAGACACATCCAAACACTCTGAGGTGATGAATGGATGGTCTGGTTTTGTTTAACACTTCGTAAGGAGAGATGTCCTTCAATACCTTGGTAGGAATCCGGTTGATCAGATAGCATGCTGTTACCACCGCATCACTCCAAAATCTCTTAGGGACATTTGCATGAAACATCATTGATCTAGCCACCTCCATCAGATGCCTGTTCTTTCTTTCAGCCACTCCATTTTGCTGAGGAGTATAAGGACAGCTTGTTTGGTGAACTATGCCATGTTTTGCCAGATGATTCTTGAAAGCATGGCTTGTATACTCTCCTCCATTGTCTGAACTCAGTACCTTCACATTAGCTTTGAAATGGTTAGTGACATAGGATTGAAAGTTCATAAAAGCATCTAACACACGATCCTTAGAAGGCAGCAAGGTTAACCAAGTATACTTTGATTTCTCATCTATAAAAGTAACAAAATACTTGTGGTTATCCCTAGACATGCAAGGAGAGGTCCAAACATCAGAGTGAACTAAGTCAAAGCATTTCTCATAAATGGTTTCTGATGTTGGAAACACAGATTTGCAATGCTTTCCTAAGATGCATGCTTCACATTCTAAGTGGTTAAATGACATATCAGGCATTATAATCTCTAATGCACGAGTGTGAGGGTGGCCTAATCTAGCATGCCAAGTAGTGCTATCACACACAGATGAGTTACTAATCATGCATAAATGAGGAGTAGAGAGTTTAGAAGGCTTAGTCTTTTGGAGATGGTATAAACCACCCTGACTGTTTCCTTCACCAATCACCTTCTGATGTACCCCTAAGGACGAGTTCCTTTGTCCCTGATTCTTTTGAAGGTTGATCTGATGGTTTGGATGATGGATGATGATGGATCTGATGGATAGAAGTCGAAATGGTTGATGAACATCAGTGAGGATCTGTGGATTGATCAACACTTGTGTAGATGTGTCCTTGATCAAGAGAATGAACTCTGTTTTCGATCAAAGACAGGTTTTGCTTGCAGAGAATGAACTCTTTAGCAATCAGTGTTCAAAGATGAACAAAGGATTCACAGTTTCAGAAGTAGTTTTTGATAAAAAAGGTGAATGATCTTATTCTGGTCGTGCATCCCCTTTATATAGGACTTACAAGTTGTAGAAATGAAAAGACAAAGTGCAGAAATTAAGAAAATTGGAAACTAGGAATGTAGACTTGATTTTGGACCAGATTAAGTGTTCTTGTGGAATGACTCTTGGCATGCCACGACCAAGACTTCTTTCTGACTCCCTCTTGGTATTCTTGGTGAGAATGGGCTTGAAATGGACTGAAGAAAAGGCTGGTCGAATTTGGCATGAAACAAGCCCATATTGATCTTGTTATGAACTCTCCATGGGCTGCAACATTCTTCTTGGGCCACTGGATCCAAAAGAGATTACAATGGGTTCTTGGACTTGAATTTCGTGGCTGATCCATCAAAAAGAGATAATGGATGTTGAAGTGCTTAAGTGATCCGAGAGGAGTTCCGGCAGTGAGGGGTTCAAGTGGCATGTGAAGAGCAGCCAATCCTCACCATTTAGACAAGGGAGTAAACCTGAACTTATCTTTATATACATTCATGTTAAGTTTATCTCTTGAGAACTGATACACTTGTGGAATGATGTATCAGGTACTGGTTACTCTATCAAGGATGATCTGGTGTGTCCGAGCACTTGAACCTATCAGGAGGATAGGTGAAAGGGGGAGAGACCAAGATCGGGCTGAGGAAGTGAAGATGACCCGGAAGCATCTTGGAAAGCATCTAGGCGAGATGCTCTTGCTGCTTACCGTTTGTGGATAAGGAAGAGCCTTATCCAGCCTGGAAAGGAAGGGCTGAATGTGGACTGGTCTCTGGACAGATACATGAGGCGTGGTGGCTTATTTCCAGCCATACTCTTCTCCCTTTAGCCAGCAAGTGACAGGCTGTCCAAGCATTTCTGGCCAAGTATTTTGAAATATGTTGACTCCTTTATTCCTTGTTGAATTTCTTGTAAACCCTTATGTATCCTCATTTCCCTATTTAAAGGGGTGTATTGTCGAGTTAATAGACAAGCAGAATAGGGGGTTTCCCCTTTATTCTTCACAAACTCTTAGTCTCTCTATCTAGTCTTCCTAAATCTCTAAATCTCTGGTTCTCTCTCTCTCTCATCAGTCTCACTCTCATTTCGACCTAAACAAGCTCTCATCTTCCCCATTGGGGTTCCTCTCACTTACACAACCAGAGTTTATTAAATCTTTCATGGTATCAGAGCCAGGTTCATCAGAACCTGAGCTAAAGCTTCCGCAAACCTCACACTCTTTCTCATCTCAAAACCAAACCTTGAAGACATCCATCCAAGATCTGTTTCTGGAAAAAGAAGAAGCTTGAATCCGTGGAGTGTTCTCCTTATCTCTCAGCTGTTCCTGTCTGTACCAGATGAAGAAGACTCGTTGGAAGCAAAGGTGGATGGAGAGGCGTCATGAACCTTACCCAGATCCATCTTGTCCAAGAGTCATGTTTATCCGGGTTCCAAAGAAGATTATCCAGAAGGGCGAGCTGATAATATGAAGAAAGGAGGGGCCTTTTGAGATGGAGATACAAGAAGGTGGCCCTAGACTGAAGGAGAAGGAGGTGGGTGACGATCCAGACTCTCATATCCAGTAAAGTCATGACCTTTATGCCATTGGAGGTTCAAGGAATCAATCCGGTTTCTTGACTGTAAGCTATTACTGTCCCTTCTTGATATTGAGTGTGATAATGACTGGTTGTGTGTTGTGTTGAGTTGAATAACCTGAGAATATTTCAAGGATGCTTAAAGAGACTTGCTTGGTGTTTGAGGATATGCTTAACCTGATTCTAGTGAAGCTTGTTAGGGAGTTAGTAGTATGTCTAAACCTGCTTGCTGTCATGAAATGAAATCGCCTAAGGTTGTTGCATAGAGACTGATGTTGTGTGATGATAATGATGCTTAATCCCAGCTCTAAATGAATGTGTGTTGATGGTTAATAGTTTCTGTCTAAACCGTATGCATTCATGAGTTAGAGACTGATTAAGGTTACTGCATATTATCATCCTGTTGCTGCCTTATATTGATGCATCTAGATTCATGTCAGATGCAGATTAAGGAGCTTGAAAAATGCCTAAGTAGCTTGTCTTGAGTCTGAAATGATCTTGCTTGTGCTTAGAGAGGTTGCTTGCAAAGCTTAGAACTTGATAATGTCTAGTTTAATCTGTTGTAGAGCTTGTGACATTGGTGATCAAACTTGATGATTAGTCAAGGTTTGATCCCAATGCTTGTGTCTTATCTTGCTTGGAGTTTAAGTGATGTTTCAGGAAGTGTTCCTGTTCATCATCAATCCGGGTTCAAGAGGAAGGCAGTGCCCATTGTTAAAGCAATGGAGAGTGGTCGCTGGTGTGTGTGGGTGGACACACAAGGCGAGGTCATCACCTAAGTCTTGAGGAGACTGGTGACCTTAAGGCACTGGTACTGAAAGGAAAGGGTTGATCAGTGGTTGTAGGTGCAGTCCTTGGGATGTTGCACTCCTGATCTTAAAGCTCTATACTGCTCACTTCAAGCTTGGACCTAGACTCAATCCAAGCTTGAGGAGGGGAGTTAAGTGAGCTACCTGAATATCCTAAGTACAGTGACCTATGTTCCTCCTTACCATTGCAAGCAAACTGAAGAAGGAGCCAACCGGGTCTAGGCAGTGGCATGCTTAGTCAAGAGACTGTTCAGAGCAGTCTTGGCTGGTATGAAGAAGGCCACTCTATCAATGCGGCTTCTAGAGTGAGGTGGTTGAAGAGATAGCTGATGAATCAACCAGCAGTCCATTAAGTTGGCGATTGATGAAGGAAGGTTGCAATGGTTTGTTCATGCCGGATCATTAAGCTTCAAACCGTCCAAGCTTGTTCCTTTAAAGAGGTCTCAAGCTTGAGGGGGAGTGTTGAAGTGCTTAAGTGATCCGAGAGGAGTTCCGGCAGTGAGGGGTTCAAGTGGCATGTGAAGAGCAGCCACTCCTCACCATTTAGACAAGGGAGTAAACCTGAACTTATCTTTATATACATTCATGTTAAGTTTATCTCTTGAGAACTGATACACTTGTGGAATGATGTATCAGGTACTGGTTACTCTATCAAGGATGATCTGGTGTGTCCGAGCACTTGAACCTATCAGGAGGATAGGTGAAAGGGGGAGAGACCAAGATCGGGCTGAGTTGAAGAGTACCATGGCTTGAGCCTCACTGAAGATGATCAAGGCGTTTCCTAGCTTCTCTAAGATGGCAGTGAAGTCAGTTGAGAGGGGGAGACCCAAACCGGGTCTATGTAGAGGTCAAGAGAAGGTTCATGAGTGCGCAAGATGTGTAGATCACTGCTGATCCAGAGTTCTTTGTGTCCACCACACTGGTTTAGACACAAAGAACTCAATGGCCAATCCCTAGGCCTTGAAGGAGCTTACTCTTTTCCTTATGAGGGTTTTATCCCTAAGGAGGGTTTTCACTCATAAGGTTTTTAATGAGGAGTGACTTCAGGGTTCCAAGCTTGACTCAGGATCTATAGATTCAAGCTTGGGGGGGAGTGTTAAACCTGAAGTGATAAATCAATCACTAAAGGTTATGAGCAAAGAAAGGACCAAACCTCTTAGAAGTTCTGTCAAGACTTAAAGAGGGTCCAGAAGGCAATGCTGAGCCAGAAAGAGGTTCAGGAAGGGTTTACAATAAAGGAGGAAGGCTTGGGTGAAGTTTGGAGTCAATTGGACGAGGTGCAAAGTTCGGGTCGTCCGTACCGTACGGACGTACGGACTGTACGGCCTGTACGGACGGGCGAGACCCGAAACTTCACTTTTCAACCATTTGAGCATAAGTTGGGTCTGTGCAAAAATAGGGCGAAATGTGTACGGCCAGACCTAATCCGTACACATCCATGGAGGTACCTTGATGCACAAGGCAAGAAGAACCCTAGAAAGAAGAAAGGAAGAAGAAAGGAAGAAGAGAGGAAGAAAAGATGACCCAGAAGCATCTTGGAAAGCATCTAGGCGAGATGCTCTTGCTGCTTACCGTTTGTGGATAAGGAAGAGCCTTATCCAGCCTGGAAAGGAAGGGCTGAATGTGGACTGGTCTCTGGACAGATACATGAGGCGTGGTGGCTTATTTCCAGCCATACTCTTCTCCCTTTAGCCAGCAAGTGACAGGCTGTCCAAGCATTTCTGGCCAAGTATTTTGAAATATGTTGACTCCTTTATTCCTTGTTGAATTTCTTGTAAACCCTTATGTATCCTCATTTCCCTATTTAAAGGGGTGTATTGTCGAGTTAATAGACAAGCAGAATAGGGGGTTTCCCCTTTATTCTTCACAAACTCTTAGTCTCTCTCTCTAGTCTTCCTAAATCTCTAAATCTCTGGTTCTCTCTCTCTCTCATCAGTCTCACTCTCATTTCGACCTAAACAAGCTCTCATCTTCCCCATTGGGGTTCCTCTCACTTACACAACCAGAGTTTATTAAATCTTTCAATGGATCCTTATCTTTGGTTTTGAACTCCTTTTGGGCTGAGAGAAACAAATCTGATCCATCTTCTTATTTGGGTCGAAAATCACTTGTCCAGCTAGGTCCATGGCAGCTTTAGTGTCACTCTTATTCAGATCAGCTCGTCCTAGTGTAGTGTCACTCAGCTGGTTCAGCTCGTCTTCAGCTGGTTTAAGCTTGTCCACACTCTGTATCAGCTCTTCCTCAGTCTCTCCAGCTGGTTTTAGCTCAGTATGCTTGCCTTCCATCCATCCTGGCTTGTCCTTTGTTGGATGATCAGCTGGCTCGGCCATGGTTACATCACCTTCCCTGTCTTAAGGTCCTGAAACTCAACATCATTAGGCCTAAAAACCACCTGACAATTCATGTCAACCGTGGCCTTTTTTACAGAGAGAAGGTTAGAAGCAAAACTAGGCATAAAGAAGGCAGTGGATTCTCTATCAAATAACTTAAGGTTCCCTATTCCTTTTATCTTCACCTTATCTCCATTGGCTATTATTGCATTCCCTAAGGCAGGCCTAACATCACTAATAAGATTCCTATCACTAATCATATGATGACTAGCTCCTGAATCTATTATTATTGGCTTAGAGATAAGGGAATGTGTACCAGACTTTCTAGAGGAGATAATGGCTTTGGCTGCTTTGATCAGTGGCTCTATATCACTCATCTTTATGGGACCATCATTGATCACTGCCTTGTTCCAATTTTTTCCTCCAATTGATTCACTCATGAAAGCAGAATACATGGATTTTCCTTTCAAGACTTCTTGCTCATCTTCCTTTAGCTTGTTGGCATCAGGTTTGATTTTGAGATTACTGAGCTTGGTTCTTTTATGGTCTAGCTTCTGCTTTCTTCTATTGCCTCCATATACCAGCCACGTCCTCTCCTTCTTCTTATGCATATCCTTTCTATGATGAACCATTTTCTTCTCTTCCTTGAAAAGGTTGTGAGCTCCTTGTTCTCTTTGGACCAAAGAACACACCTCCTCTAGGTTTGAAGCTTGGATTCTCTTAGGATATGCTTTATAAGCTGGTTGTAAGATGGATTGAGATTCAGGAGAAGACTGAAAACCTTGTCTTGTTCATATCTTTCCCTTATGACCTCTGTGATGCGTCCCTAGGATGCTCTTTGGTTGATGGGAATGGATAGATCCTTGCAAGAACGAATCAGAGACTCAAGTTCTTCAAGGCGTGTGGATTGAATGGTGACACAAGAGGGATGGATGATCTCTTGATACTCCTAGGCGAACAAACCGGATATGACACACCAATTTAGACACCCTTAGGTCTCTGGATATTACACACCAGAACTCGACACACTTTCTAGAGAGAGAGCCGTCAAGGAGAAAAGAACACTCGTTGATAAAAAGTTGGATGAGTTACAATAGGGTTTAGGGACCCTTTAAATAAAAGAAACCGAGAACAAGCTCTCTAGGGTTCGGAAATAAGCAAAATGGAAACTATGGTTTAACTTTAACATATGCTTAAAATTAACATAAAAATGTAAACTTCTTTTAGACTTGGACCGAGATATGGCCTAAGTGATGTGAAGACAAGTTGTGGCCTCGTTAAAAACCTTCCTCCGGAAAACCTCGTGGGACAAAACCAAAAGCAAGGAAAAGAGCACGCACCCCATGTCTTGCCTAGACACTAACTCAGCTTGATGTAGAGATGGCTTGAATTGTGATCAAGACACCTCGGATCAGACCTTGTCCAAGACTTTCTTGTTGTGGATGTGAAGTGAGTAATCCAACAACATTCTCTTTAAGCTTCTTGACTCTGGAACGAGTCATGGGACCTTCAGGAATGGCTAGAGCATCATCACCAGGCTGCTGGTGCAATGTGGCTTCATGTGGCTCATCTACACTCTCCTTGTTCTCCTTAGTGATCCGGTCCATGATCACATCATCCCCTCCCTCTTGAAAAGGATTTGTCCTCAAATCAGGTTCATCTACAGCAAAAGGAGCCAAGTCAGTGACATTGAAGCTATTTGATACATCGTCCTTACCTTGGAGGTCAAGTTTGTAGGCATTGTCATTGATCTTGTGGATGATCTCGAAAGGTCCATCTGTTGAGATGAAGCAATAAAGATCAAGAGAAAGGAGAAGAGGAGCATTTGAATCAGTTTAGGCGCCATTATGAGTTTACTTGAGAAACAAGTATTTCCGTACAATCAGTTGGCCTTGGGTCTCAAGTAAACTCATCTGCTGATTCATGAAGCTAAGGAGAGTACAAGAATGATTTAAATACTTGAGGATGTCGGCCAGAGCAAAGGAGAGAGCCGTTGGGGGCTTTGAAGGTCAAAGAGTCACATGTGAGCTTAAGAGGAGCTGTCACTTTCACCAAGGCTGTTTGTGCACCTACCAGCCTTGTCCTCATTCTAATTGTTTATTCTTATTGTACTCTGCTGAAACTCTTTAAATGTCTCTTGTAACATGTTCTAAATCAAGTAAGCAATAAACCATTCAGTTTGCTCTCTCTCTCTCTCTTCACACGGCAATGCCTCTCTCTCTCCTTTATTCTTGCTGTTCTTGACTAATCTCCAGCATAATCTCCCTTTAATTCTCTTAAACTCTCTTGGTATCAGAGCATACAAGTTCTTGAAACCTAAATCTCTTTACTCTTTTCTGTTCTTCCGCAAATCTATCCCTTTTACTCTGATTTCTAGCTTGTTTCACCATAAACTTTCTCTTTTAATGTTCTGTTTTTTTCTGGTCGAAATGGAGAAGGTCAAGGTGGTGATTCCAGTAACTCTCAAAGGTGTCAATTACCTTTTGTTGTCAAGGCTTGTCAAGACAGCCTTAGGAGGAAGAGGTCTTTGGACTCATGTAGCTGAAGGCAAGCCCTCAAAAGAAACCAGCCTAGGAGAGGATGGTAAAGAAGTGGTGGTGGCGGCTGAGGAAGGCAAATGGGATCAGGAGGATCTCATGGTGTTGTCAATCATTCAAGCCAGCCTTGATACACCAATCTTGGAAGCTTACTCCTATTGTGAAACTTCCAAAGAATTATGGGAAACCCTACAGAAGGTTTATGGTAATATCTCCAACCTCAGTAGGGTATTTGAAGTGAAGAAAGCCATAAACACTCTACACCAAGAAGACTCTGATTTCTCTCAGCATTTTGGGAAGTTTAGAGCATTATGGGCTGAGTTAGAGATGTTAAGGCCAGCCACTGTTGATGCAAGTGTTTTGAATGAAAGAAGGGAGCAAGACAAGGTGTTTGCTCTACTTCTCACTCTGCACTCAAGCTACAATGACCTGATTAAGCACATTCTTAGGGCTGAGAAGTTACCTTGCCTTGAAGAAGTTTGTGCGCAGATACAAAAAGAACAAGGGTCAGTGGGTCTATTTGGAGGAAAGACTGAGCTTATCCTTGGAAATCAAGCAGAAGGTGTTGCAAACAAAGGGACGTACAAGCAAGAAGACAAGAAGATATGGGTCTGTGACCATTGCAAGAAGAAAGGCCATGGAAAGGACAAGTGCTGGATTCTTCATCCTCACCTCAAGCCACAGAAGTTTAGGACCCCATTCAATGATGCAAGAGCTCACTTCTCTGGTCGAATGGGAGAGTCATCTACTGCTGGGTCCAACAATCCAAGAGCTACGACCAGTGAGGGAATGGTTTCAGCATCCAGCAACCATACAACCTTGAGTTCTGCTCATAATGACACCATCAGAAGGTCTGACCTTGATGCACTCATCAAAGCACTCAAGGAAAACTCTGGTAACATTCTTGGTACCTCTTTGAATGCTAATATTGATGGTATATCCCTAAATACTTCAGCTTGCTCAAAACTGTCTGAAAATTGCTTAAAAATGTCTAAACCTCTTGTTATAGATTCTGGTGCTAGTCATCATATGATAAGTGATCTAGGACTGATTAGTAACATTGTTCCTGCTCTTGGTAATGTGACTGTTGCAAATGGTGAAAGAGTACCTATTAAAGGAATAGGAGATCTTAGGTTGTTTAGTAAAGACTCTAAAGCTTTCTATATGCCTACTTTTACCTCAAACTTGCTATCTGTTAAAAGAGCCACAAATGATTTGAATTGCAATGTTACCTTCACTCCTAATGAGGTGTTCTTTCAGGATATTGAGACTAGTAAGTTGCTTGGCAAGGGTGTGACAAGGGGCGAGTTGTATTTGCTTCAAGACACCAAGCTAGCTACTGATTTATCTGTTGCTTTAAATTCCATTTCTGATTTCCCTAAAGATGTATTATGGCATGCTAGATTAGGTCATCCTCATTCTAGAGCTTTAAACATCATGTTGCCTAGTATCTTATTTAAGTCTGATTGTGAAGCTTGTATTCTAGGAAAGCATTGCAAAACTGTTTTTCCTAAATCTGCTACAATCTATGAACAATGTTTTGATTTAATACACTCTGATGTATGGACTGCTCCGTGTGCCTCTAGAGAACACCATAAGTATTTTGTGACCTTTATAGATGAGAAATCAAAATATACTTGGATCACTTTGCTTCAGTCAAAAGATAGGGTGTTAGAAGCTTTTATAAATTTTCAAAACCATGTGACTAACCATTACAATGCCAAGATCAAAATTTTTAGATCAGATAATGGAGGGGAATTTACAAGCAATGCTTTCAAACAACACTTAGCCAAACATGGAGTGATTCACCAAACCAGCTGCCCATATACTCCACAACAAAATGGTGTAGCTGAGAGGAAAAATCTCCATTTAATGGAGGTTGCAAGAAGCATGATGTTCTATACAAATGTGCCAAAGAGATTTTGGGGAGATGCTGTCATGACAGCTTGCTATCTGATCAACAAAATTCCCACCAAAATCCTTCAAGATCAGTCACCACATGAGGTATTGAACAAACAAAAACCCTCCATTGATCACCTTAGGGTATTTGGTTGCTTGTGTTTTGTCTTAGTTCCAGGAGAACAAAGAAATAAGCTAGAGCCAAGGAGTACTAGAGCAATGTTCATTGGTTATTCACCACATCAGAAGGGATACAAGTGTTATTCACCAGAAACCAAGAGGGTTTTGATATCTAGAGATGTGAAATTCATTGAAAACAAAGGCTACCACACTGAGCAGAGTTGGGAGGAGATCAAGAACTTACCTCAATCAGCATCAGATAGGGCGGCCAACCTTAGAAGAGTGATGGAAAGTCTAGGCATCAGCATACCCGTGGAGAGGAGTGTGTCTGGAGCAGATTCAAGCCAAAGCCATCCAGCACCAGATCATGGAGATTTGAGTCAGGATACTGGAACTGAGGCGGCTACAGCTTCTCCTCTTGTTCCTGAGGGGGGGAATGGAACTGAACAGCAGCAACAGCAAGAGAATCCAGGTTCAGTGTCTCATGATCAAGAGGAGCAGCAAGAGGGTTCAGTGGTTCAAGAAGATCAGTCTACTGATAATGAGGAGGAACCAACAGAATTAGAAACCACTCTAGAAGTTGTTCCATTAAGAAGAAGCACTAGAATCAGACACCCACCATCAAATTGGGTCAATAATGGAACTGAACAGCAGCAACAGCAAGAGAATCCAGGTTCAGTGGTTCAAGAAGATCAGTCTACTGATAATGAGGAGGAACCAACAGAATCAGAAACCACTCTAGAAGTTGTTCCATTAAGAAGAAGCACTAGAATCAGACACCCACCATCAAATTGGGTCAATACAAGTGTGTACTTCAATGCAAAGGCAGTAGCTCATCCAATACAAGCTGTGTGTTCTTTTGCTCATTACCCACAAGACCATCAAGTGTTCATTGGAGAATTGGATCAGGAGTATATTCCAAAGACTTATGAAGAAGCTATGAAACTAGAAGGATGGAAAGAATCAGTGGGAGATGAGGTTGGTGCTATGATCAGAAACAACACTTGGTTTGAAAGTGAACTTCCCAAAGGCAAGAAGGCTGTCACAAGTCGCCTAATATTCACCATTAAATACTTGGCTAATGGGAAACCAGAGAGGAAGAAGACTAGACTTGTAGCAAGAGGCTATACACAAGTGTATGGAGAGGACTACTTGGATACATTTGCACCAGTGGCCAAGCTGCATACAATAAGGATCATTCTCTCATTGGCAGTGAACTTGGAATGGGATCTTTGGCAAATGGATGTCAAGAACATCTTGTCAAGCCTGGAAATGTTCTTAGGCTCAAGAAAGCAATCTATGGGCTGAAACAATCTCCAAGAGCCTGGTATCACAAGCTTAGTACCACTCTGAATGGGAAAGGTTTTGTGAAGTCTGAAGCTGATCACACACTCTTCACATTAACTAGCCAGCAAGGAATTGTTGTGATCATAGTCTATGTGGATGATATTATCATCACAGGCAGTGACAAGGAAGGTATCTCTCTTACTAAGGCTTTTCTTAAATCATCTTTTGATATCAAAGACTTGGGTGAGTTAAAGTACTTCCTTGGGATTGAGATGTGTCGATCTAAAGAGGGGCTGTTTCTATCCCAAAGGAAGTACACACTTGATTTGTTGAGTGAGGCAGGTACCCTAGGAGGAAAACCAGCAAAGACACCTCTAGAAGATGGCTACAAAGTGCTACGTGAGGGGGAGTTTGATGATCAGCCTTATGAAGATGTCAAGCATTATAGAAGAATGGTTGGGAAACTCATCTATCTTACCATTACAAGACCAGACGTGTGTTTTGCAGTCAACCAAGTGAGCCAGCATATGCAACATCCCAAGATACACCATTGGAACATGGTAGAGAGAATTTTGAGATATCTAAGAGAAGCACCAGGCCAAGGAGTGTGGTTGGGATGCAACAAGAGTACTGAGATTGTTGGCTACTGTGATGCTGATTGGGCTGGTGATAGAGTGGATAGGAGATCCACAACAGGCTACTGCACCTTCATTGGAGGCAATCTAGTCACTTGGAAAAGCAAGAAGCAGAAGATAGTATCATGTTCAAGTGCTGAGGCTGAGTATAGAGCAATGAGGAAGCTCTCCAGTGAGCTTATTTGGATCAGAAACCTGCTGAGAGACTTGGGCATTGAGAGCACCACGCCAATCACAATGCACTGTGATAATCAAGCAGCAATTCATATAGCTTCAAACAGTGTGTTTCATGAGAGGACTAAACATATAGAAGTGGATTGTCATAAGGTGAGGCAAGCTGTTGAGCAGAAGATCATCCTCCCATGCTACACTAGAAGTGAAGATCAATTGGCTGATATCTTCACCAAGGCTGCTAGCACTAAGGTCTGTGAGTTCATTCATTCCAAGCTTGGACTCATAGAACTTCCATCTCACTGATCCTCTTGCCATGAAGTGTTCTACTCTTTTTCCTTGGCTTGGTTTTTATCCCATGTGGTTTTTTCTAAGTTAAGGTTTTAATGAAGGAATGCTTCATGGTTTTCAAGCTTGACTTGCTCCACATGGTCAAGCTTGAGGGGGAGTGTTGAGATGAAGCAATAAAGATAAAGAGAAAGGAGAAGAGGAGCATTTGAATCAGTTTAGGCGCCATTATGAGTTTACTTGAGAAACAAGTATTTCCGTACAACCAGTTGGCCTTGGGTCTCAAGTAAACTCATCTTCTGATTCATGAAGCTAAGGAGAGTACAAGAATGATTTAAATACATGAGGATGTCGGCCAGAGCAAAGGAGAGAGCCGTTGGGGGCTTTGAAGGTCAAAGAGTCACATGTGAGTTTAAGAGGAGCTGTCACTTTCACCAAGGCTGTTTGTGCACCTACCAGCCTTGTCCTCATTCTAATTGTTTATTCTTATTGTACTCTGCTGAAACTCTTTAAATGTCTCTTGTAACATGTTCTAAATCAAGTAAGCAATAAACCATTCAGTTTGCTCTCTCTCTCTCTCTTCACACGGCAATGCCTCTCTCTCTCTCCTTTATTCTTGCTGTTCTTGACTAATCTCCAGCATAATCTCCCTTTAATTCTCTTAAACTC
>CAJHQP010010141.1:0-19691 GCA_905132765.1 Moricandia arvensis
GAACAAGCAGATTTGAATCTGTTCGTACAGTCTTGCTCCACAAGCAACTCTTCTTGCCCTAACTTGCCTTGCAAGGCAAGAAAGGAGTTGGGGAGACTTAATATGGACGTTGGGAGCCTCCAGAAGTAAAGGGAATCAAGTTTGAATGGAATTACTCAGTTCTGGTTTGATTTGGACAAGTAGAAGTCACATGGGTGCTTTGGAGAAGCAGCTGGACCTGTCACTATCACACCAAGCTAAATGTGCCTCTTCCTCCAGTCACTTTCTCTTCCTCTGGACGTGCCAGACTGTCCATACCACAGCCTGATCCACACCAGTCTGCCCCAGCCAGTTCTGAACCTGCTCTGATCTCACTTTCTCTACAAATTAGTTATTTAAGTTTTAATGTTTTATTAGTAGTTTATTGTGCTTTTAATGTCTTGTAACTTGGCTATAAAGCCCCCACATGTAACCCACGAAATTTCTAAGGAGAATTGAGCCTCCTCCTTCATTATTCTCTCTGTTTCATACACTCTCATATTCTCTCTAAGTCACATACTCTCCATACTCTCAAACTCTCTTAATCTCACTTGAAACTCAGCACTTTCTTCATAACTCTCCATTGCCATTCTCTCACTCTCTCTGGTTCCTCCTGAACCAGTAGCTTATTCTCACTTCATCCTCACCATTTAATCCCTATTATCACATGGTATCAGAGCTACAAGCTCCTGAAAACCTTTCTTACTTCCGCAAATGAATCTCTGTTCAAGTTTCTCTTTAAAATCTGCTTGGTTACATCCTTTTATCCTCTGGTCCAAAGGTCTTCCAGGAGGGAAGAACCTCACCAGAACTCAAGATAGAGGAGTATCTCATTCTCTGGAACTCAAGAAAGCTTCAACTCAGTTCAGCAAGCTTCATCAAAGGCCAGTTTCAAATCCAATCTCCTGCAAAACCAGTAGGAACATTCTTTTGTCCACTGGTCCAAAACTCTCCAAGATGGAGAAAACAAATAAAGTGGCGACCCCAGAGACTTCCAAGGGTCCAAAGAAGATACCAAAACACCTCCTCTTGTCCAAAATGCTGAAGAAAACCCATGGAGAAAATAATTTTTGGAGCAAGGTCACTGAAGAAGCTTCAAAGCTTGGCTGTTCAAACTATTCTCTGGGAAACAAAGCTGAAGCTCTTTATTTGATCCCCAAAACCCACGACCAGCAAGAGGAAATGAGGTGTTTGAAGTGTGTACCTGACCTGAAGGAAGGAATCAGTAAGAAGAGGTATTGGATATACAATCTACACCTCAAATCATTTCAGTTTCACTAAGCCCCCATGGGCTGGAGGTTCAAGAAACCAGCTCAGGTTGTTGATAAGCTGTGCCTCCTTAAAATAAAGAGCAAGAAGCCCATGTGTTCAGAGCCTACAGAAGTATATTCCTGACCATGGAGAGATTGCCCACTACCCAACAACACTTTGGACACTGATTGTGTTCATTAACTCCCAAGATGGTAGAGAGGAAGATTGGTACTGTGGAGAGATTGCTCAAGAGGTCTTACCTGAAGCCAAGAGGGTGAACAGGAGGTTCCTCAAGAGAGAAAGGCCACAATTCAAGCCAATAGGGTTGTGGTCTCAAGGTGTTGGCTGTCATTGGCTCTCAACTTCAAGCTTTGCCATATACTCTCATTCTCTGGTCAAGCTTGAGGAGGGGTGTTAATGAGAAGCCAATGACCCATTGTTGAAGCTAAAGCAAAGGAAAAAGTGGAGTTGACCAGGGATATACTTGGCTGAGCAAAGAGAAGGCAGTTCATTCAAATGATGGCAGCTGAATCTTTGCAAAGTCCCCCTACCAAGTCTGTTCTACAAGTGACTTTGCAAGGCCATTATTAATATGGATGAAATGAGGGATTCAAGTGCAAGCCAAGAGGGAAGACACTCCTCAATATCATCCCAAATACATGTTGGCTTGATCTCAACCCAAGAAGAAGGCAAGAATCCAGAAGAAGGGGGAGACAAGCTGTGAAATAAGAAGAAGGTTCAAGAGGAACCATTTGAAGTGTGAAGCAAGGAAAGGGCGTGCTTTACTTTCCAATAAAGATGCCCAAAAGAAGATTGGATTGCTTGTACTCTTTTTCCCTATAATTAGGTTTTTAATGAGGCAAGTAATCTCAGTTCCAAGCTTGCCCAATGATTCCTATGGTCAAGCTTGAGGGGGAGTGTTGGAATGAACAAACAAATCTTGAGTTGATGAAGACACCAAGCAAATCAGGAGCACGCAAATCAAGCATCTGGAACAAGCAGATTTGAATCTGTTCGTACAGTCTTGCTCCACAAGCAACTCTTCTTGCCCTAACTTGCCTTGCAAGGCAAGAAAGGAGTTGGGGAGACTTAATATGGACGTTGGGAGCCTCCAGAAGTAAAGGGAATCAAGTTTGAATGGAATTACTCAGTTCTGGTTTGATTTGGACAAGTAGAAGTCACATGGGTGCTTTGGAGAAGCAGCTGGACCTGTCACTATCACACCAAGCTAAATGTGCCTCTTCCTCCAGTCACTTTCTCTTCCTCTGGACGTGCCAGACTGTCCATGCCACAGCCTGATCCACACCAGTCTGCCCCAGCCAGTTCTGAACCTGCTCTGATCTCACTTTCTCTACAAATTAGTTATTTAAGTTTTAATGTTTTATTAGTAGTTTATTGTGCTTTTAATGTCTTGTAACTTGGCTATAAAGCCCCCACATGTAACCCACGAAATTTCTAAGGAGAATTGAGCCTCCTCCTTCATTATTCTCTCTGTTTCATACACTCTCATATTCTCTCTAAGTCACATACTCTCCATACTCTCAAACTCTCTTAATCTCACTTGAAACTCAGCACTTTCTTCATAACTCTCCATTGCCATTCTCTCACTCTCTCTGGTTCCTCCTGAACCAGTAGCTTATTATCACTTCATCCTCACCATTTAATCCCTATTATCACATGGTATCAGAGCTACAAGCTCCTGAAAACCTTTCTTACTTCCGCAAATGAATCTCTGTTCAAGTTTCTCTTTAAAATCTGCTTGGTTACATCCTTTTATCCTCTGGTCCAAAGGTCTTCCAGGAGGGAAGAACCTCACCAGAACTCAAGATAGAGGAGTATCTCATTCTCTGGAACTCAAGAAAGCTTCAACTCAGTTCAGCAAGCTTCATCAAAGGCCAGTTTCAAATCCAATCTCCTGCAAAACCAGTAGGAACATTCTTTTGTCCACTGGTCCAAAACTCTCCAAGATGGAGAAAACAAATAAAGTGGCGACCCCAGAGACTTCCAAGGGTCCAAAGAAGATACCAAAACACCTCCTCTTGTCCAAAATGCTGAAGAAAACCCATGGAGAAAATAATATTTGGAGCAAGGTCACTGAAGAAGCTTCAAAGCTTGGCTGTTCAAACTATTCTCTGGGAAACAAAGCTGAAGCTCTTTATTTGATCCCCAAAACCCACGACCAGCAAGAGGACATGAGGTGTTTGAAGTGTGTACCTGACCTGAAGGAAGGAATCAGTAAGAAGAGGTATTGGATATACAATCTACACCTCAAATCATTTCAGTTTCACTAAGCCCCCATGGGCTGGAGGTTCAAGAAACCAGCTCAGGTTGTTGATAAGCTGTGCCTCCTTAAAATAAAGAGCAAGAAGCCCATGTGTTCAGAGCCTACAGAAGTATATTCCTGACCATGGAGAGATTGCCCACTACCCAACAACACTTTGGACACTGATTGTGCTCATTAACTCCCAAGATGGTAGAGAGGAAGATTGGTACTGTGGAGAGATTGCTCAAGAGGTCTTACCTGAAGCCAAGAGGGTGAACAGGAGGTTCCTCAAGAGAGAAAGGCCACAATTCAAGCCAATAGGGTTGTGGTCTCAAGGTGTTGGCTGTCATTGGCTCTCAACTTCAAGCTTGGCCATATACTCTCATTCTCTGGTCAAGCTTGAGGAGGGGTGTTAATGAGAAGCCAATGACCCATTGTTGAAGCTGAAGCAAAGGAAAAAGTGGAGTTGACCAGGGATATACTTGGCTGAGCAAAGAGAAGGCAGTTCATTCAAATGATGGCAGCTGAATCTTTGCAAAGTCCCCCTACCAAGTCTGTTCTACAAGTGACTTTGCAAGGCCATTATTAATATGGATGAAATGAGGGATTCAAGTGCAAGCCAAGAGGGAAGACACTCCTCAATATCATCCCAAATACATGTTGGCTTGATCTCAACCCAAGAAGAAGGCAAGAATCCAGAAGAAGGGGGAGACAAGCTGTGAAATAAGAAGAAGGTTCAAGAGGAACCATTTGAAGTGTGAAGCAAGGAAAGGGCGTGCTTTACTTTCCAATAAAGATGCCCAAAAGAAGACTGGATTGCTTGTACTCTTTTTCCCTATAATTAGGTTTTTAATGAGGCAAGTAATCTCAGTTCCAAGCTTGCCCAATGATTCCTATGGTCAAGCTTGAGGGGGAGTGTTGGAATGAACAAACAAATCTGGAGTTGATGAAGACACCAAGCAAATCAGGAGCACGCAAATCAAGCATCTGGAACAAGCAGATTTGAATCTGTTCGTACAGTCTTGCTCCACAAGCAACTCTTCTTTCCCTAACTTACCTTGCAAGGCAAGAAAGGAGTTGGGGAGACTTAATATGGACGTTGGGAGCCTTCAGAATGAGATTTTGAGAGAGTGAGAGTAGAGTAACCGAGAGAACGAGAGAAAGAGTGAAAGATTGAGAGATTAGAAGAGAGTTTACTCGATGTTCATGATGAACTCGAGAGAGAGTAGAGAGAACCACAAGAGAAAGAAATGATTTGCTTGATTGATTATTCTGAGAGGAGATACAAATATATAGAGAGGGATTTAGGTTTACAACGGATACAAAAGCAAAGGCTATGAAAGGGGAGACGTGGCCGGTCAAGGGGAAGAGGAGCGCCTGATTCAAACTTGTGGCTGTGGGTGCGAGATCCTTTTGGCATCTTGACCAGATGCCTTCTTCTTTCCAGCCTTGGACAGGATATCTCGGTCAAGCATAAACCCTTATCCGCGAGCCATCTTCTTACTGAGTAACCCCAATGATTAACTTCCTTCTTTTACCCACACCATTTAACCTTGCCTTCTTCCTGCCTTGTAACCCAAGTATCCACCATTGTTGTACGGACCTTAGGTTGTACGGACCAGGTTCATCCGTACAACTTGACCCGGAATTTGCACAAACCCAAAATGGTTTTTGGTCGAGAATAAAGTGTTTTAGGTCGAGTGGTCCGTACGGTCGGCCGTACAATCCGTACAGTCCGTACCGTCCGTACACTCGCCCTAATTTTGCACAAACCTTCCTTTGATCCCAAACATCATTCTGAACCTCTTAGACCTCCTCTCTTTATTAACTCAGATCAACACTCCCCCTCAAGCTTGACCATATGGAACAAGTCAAGCTTGGAAGGCTATGAGATCCCCCTCATTAAAAACCTCACCAAAGAGAAAACCCTTGTGGGATAAAACCCTTTGATGAGGGAAAAAGAGTGGAGACCTCATAGCGAGGGGATTAGTTGTCTGGTGCAAGGTCAATGAGTCCTAATCTGGTATGAATAGACTCAATGACCTTTTGTCTTGCTGCCTTAGTGAAGACATCCGCCAACTGATCCTCACTCCTTGTATAACACGGTAAGATCTCTCCAAGACCAATCATTTGTCTCACCTTGTGACAGTCTACCTCAATGTGCTTGGTTCTCTCATGAAACACTGAGTTTGTTGCAATGTGGATAGCCGCCTGATTGTCACAATGCATAGTCATTGGTGTGGCTTGCTCAACTCCGAGATGCTTCAATATCCCTTTGATCCACACCAATTCATTTGTCAGCTTCAACATGGCTCTATACTCAGCTTCAGCACTTGAACACGAGACCACTTTCTGCTTCTTGCTCTTCCAAGTAACCAGGTTCCCTCCAATGAAGGTGCAATAGCCTGTAGTGGACTTTCTGTCAGCTCGGTCTCCTGCCCAATCTGCATCACAGTAACCCACCACTTCTGTGCTCTCATTGCATCCCATCCATATTCCTTGGCCAGAAGATCCATTTAGGTAACTGAGGATCCGGTCCACCATCCTCCAGTGATGTTCCCTTGGTTCTTGCATGTGTTGGCTCACCTGGTTCACAGCAAAACAGATATCAGGACGAGTAATAGTTAAGTAGATTAGCTTACCAACCATCCTCCTATAGAGTTTAGGGTCTTCAAGGTATTGGCTGTTCTCAATCTCCCCCTCACGTGGAACTTTATATCCATCTTCCAGTGGCATTTTGGCTGTCTTCCCACCTAGTTTACCTGCATCCTTCAAAAGATCAAGTGTATATTTCCTTTGGGACATGAATAGACCTTCCTTGGCTCTACATATCTCAATACCAAGGAAGTATTTCATCTCCCCTAGGTCTTTAATCTCAAACACAGTTTTCAAATAATCTTTTGTATCTTGTATACCTTCTTTGTCACTTCCAGTTATGATGATATCATCAACATAAACTAGAAGGACAATAATACCTGAGCTTGTGGTGAGGGTGAAGAGAGTGTGGTCTAACTCAGACTTCCTGAAGCCACGCCCATTCAGAGTAGTGCTCAGTTTGTTGTACCAAGCTCTAGGCGACTGCTTTAGACCATAGATTGCTTTCTTCAACCTCAGCACATTTCCTGGTTTCACAAGACTCTCAAGACCTGGTGGAGGCTTCATGTAGACTTCATCTTCAAGTTCTCCTTGAAGAAAGGCATTCTTGACATCCATTTGCCAAAGATCCCATTTCAGATTGGTTGCCACTGATAGAACAATCCGAATGGTATGGAGTTTAGCAACTGGTGCAAAGGTGTCAAGATAGTCTTCTCCATATGTTTGAGTGAAGCCTCTAGCCACCAATCTAGTCTTCCTCCTTTCTATCTTCCCATTTGGCAGGAACTTGATGGTGAATATCCACATACTGGTTACTGCCTTCTTCCCCTTAGGTAGCTCACTTTCATACCATGTCTCATTCTTGATCATGGCATTAGCTTCATCAGCAACAGAGGCTCGCCATCTTTCATCCTTCATAGCTTCCTCATATGACCGAGGAACTTGGCTTTCATCCAGACTTGATATGAATGCCCAATGTTCTTTTGGAAGTTTGGCAAAAGAACATACCACCTGACTTGGATGAGCTACAGCTTGAGCATTATAGTACACTCTAGTGTTTACCCAGTTTGATGGGTCTCTTCTTATCCTCATACTCCTTCTTAGTGGAGGTGCTTCTTCCACTGGTTCCTCATGACCTTCTTGCTCAGGTTCAGGTCCATTTTTTTCTTCACTTCCTTCTTCACTTGCTACCTCACCTTGATCATGATCTCCTGAGTGCTCCTCATCTTGACTTTCATCCTCAGGTTCATTTCCCCCTTCATGATCATGGTGGGTTTGATCTTCAGCTTCATTAGGTTCTTCTTGTCTTCTTTGATCCTGGGTTGTATTGATCCCAAGACCTTCAAGAATGATCCGGAGACTAGCAGCCTTATCAGAAGCTTGGGATAGATCCTTCAAATCATCCCAACTCTTCTCTTCATAGTACCCTCTTGACTCCACAAACTTTACATCTCTGGACACCAGAACTCTCCTCGTCTTTGGATCAAAACATTTGTACCCCTTCTGTGTTGTTGAATACCCCAAGAACATGGCTCTTGTACTCTTTGGTTCCAGCTTGTTCCTCATCTCCCCGGGAACCAAAACAAAGCAAAGACACCCGAACACCCTTAGATGACTTAAGACTGGCTTCTCGTTATTTAGAACTTCAAATGGAGCTTTGTCATCCAGAACTCTGGTGGGTGTCCTGTTGATCAGATAGCAGGCAGTCATCACAGAATCACTCCAAAACCTTTTGGGAACGTTTGACTGGAACATGATTGACCTAGCCACCTCCATAAGATGCCTGTTCTTCCTTTCAGCAACTCCATTTTGCTGGGGTGTGTAAGGACAGCTGGTTTGATGAAGGATCCCATGTTGAGCTAGATGTTGCTTGAATGCCAAGCTCGTATACTCCCCACCATTATCTGACCTGAAAATCTTAATCTTGGCATGGTAATGGTTAATCACATACGCCTGAAAGTTTCTAAATGCATCAAGAACTCTATCCTTAGTTTGAATAAGTGTTATCCAGGTGTATTTTGATTTTTCATCAATGAAAGTTACAAAATATCTATAATTATCTCTAGATAAACAAGGAGCAGTCCAAACATCTGAATGCACAAGATCAAAACACTTTTCATAAAGAGTATTAGACTTTGGAAAAACTGCCTTACAATGTTTACCCAAGATACATGCTTCACATTCATTATTCTTATACATGACACCTGGTAACATTAAACTTAGGGCTCTAACATGTGGGTGACCTACTCTAGCATGCCACAATGCATCATTATTCAACACAGAAGTAGAACTAAACGAGTATTTAAAATCAGAACGAGGGGCAATGTCTTCAAGCATGTAAAGATCTCCTTTGGTTACTCCCTTTCCGATCAACTTATGGCTCTCAATATCCTGAAACTTCACATCATTAGGACTGAATATGACATTACAATGCAAATCAGTGGTGCACCTCTTAACAGAAAACAAATTAGAAGTGAACTCAGGCATATAAAACGCTTTAGACTCCTTATCAAATAGATTCAACTTGCCAATTCCTCTTATTGCTATCCTATCACCATTAGCAATCATTACATGACCATGAGCCGGTTCTATGTCTTTTATCAGTTTATCATCACTAATCATATGGTGAGAGGCTTCTGAATCAACTACAAGCGGTTTACTAGTGTTATAAGCATGATAGGAACTAGGCGAGTTCTGTTCTAAATGATCAATGTCTTTAAGCAGTCTAGATGCATCCTTATGAGAGTCATTTTCATCTTTCAAGTGATCAGGGATACTAGACAACCTATAAGCAGCAGAGGAATACCCTAGAGGGTTACCGGATACATTACCATTCTCCTTGAGAGCTTTGATGAGGGCATCAATGTCTGACCTCCTGATCAGCTCATGATCCATGCTCTTCAAGGGAGTGTGTTGAGAAGTCAAGGCCTTTCCTTCCCCTTCACGAGTGGTTGAACTTGCTCCAGCTGAACCACCAGCTTCACTTGCCTCGGTTGAAAGGTGGGCTCTTTCATCACGTTCCTTCATGAACTTTGCTGGTTTGAGATGGCGGTGGCGTATCCAGCACTGGCTCCTTTTATGACCCGGCTTCTTGCAGTGATCACAGTTGCCTCCAAACCTCCTATCTTCACCACCTCTTCTTTCATCAGGCCTGAACATGGCTCGGTTAGCCTGAACAGCCTCGGCTTTATTGGCCAGGGAAAGCTCCCCCTTTCCACCAAACAACCCCAAGGACCCTTCCTCCTTCTGGATCTGAGCACACACTTCCTCCAAAGTTGGAAGCTTTGGTGACCTGAGTATGTGCTTAATCAAATCGTTGAAGGCCGGATTCAGAGTCAACATTGTTGACATGAAGAATAAATAATCTGGAAATAAATGTTGACAAGAAGACATGAATAATAGAGAAGAAGATATCAAGGCAAGAGAATCATCCAGAATGATCAAGTATGAAATAACCATTTGTCCGTACAGTTAGGTCAAGGAGTGACCTAACGTGGCTTGCAAGACAAGGGAAGGTTTAAATTGAAAAGGAAGGAAGCTTATTCTATTCAGAACCAAAGGAGGATGTTGACAAAGGCAAATAGACGTTGGAGCATAAGGCCAAGAGCAGAAGAGTTCAAATAAATTCAAATGGAGAGAAGGGGGGACCATTCTTCACCTGTCACTTTCTAACATGGCTGGACGAGCCCCTGCCCTTCTTCAGACTGCTCCAGACCCAATTGTTTAATATTTTCTCTGCTCAACTTGTCTGAATTGTTTATTAGTTGTTTTTGTTTTGTTTGCCTATTAATAGGCATGTACTCAGAAACTAATCTAAGCAAGGAAAACACTTTCCTCTCTCTTTATTCTCTACCTACACGAATCCTCTCTTCTCTCTCTTGTTTTTCAGTTTGTTCATCATGTTCTTCCATTAAAAGCTCTCTGAATCTCTAAATTTACAAACATCAACCCAAACACCTGATCTTGTTCACGCCTCTCCATGAGAGTATCTTGATCTGTTGTGTTGGGTCTAAGCATCTCTAGTTCGGACCATAGTGCCCTGAACTTAAGTGTTTGGTAAACTCAACATCCTCTTGAGCAAGAGTGTTTATGGCTCTCTTGAGCTCAAACACTCGGCTCAGATTGGAAGTGTTACCATAGATCTTCTGGAGAGTCTCCCACAGGTCCTTTGGAGTCTCGCAGTAGCTGTAAGCTTCTAGGATGGGTGGATCTAGAGAACCTTGAATCATGGTTTGCACCATCATGTCATCTTGGATCCACTTCTGTTGAGCAGCTAAAGCAGCCTCTTTTGCACCTTCTTCCTCACTAGCAACTGATTTTGGAGCTTCATCAGTGATATGACTCCACAAACCCTTGCTCTCAACTGCAGTCTTCACAAGCCGAAACCACAATAGGTAGTTTCCACCACCATTAAGAGTAACCGGAACCGCTAACATCACCTTGCTTCCTTCCATCTTCTAAACGAACCTCAAGAACCCAGAAAGCTTGAACCTTTGAACTCGAGATGAAGCTGAAGATAGTAGATCTAAACACCAGGATGTAACGAACCAGGCTCTGATACCATGAGATTTTGAGAGAGTGAGAGTAGAGTAACCGAGAGAACGAGAGAAAGAGTGAAAGATTGAGAGATTAGAAGAGAGTTTACTCGATGTTCATGATGAACTCGAGAGAGAGTAGAGAGAACCACAAGAGAAAGAAATGATTTGCTTGATTGATTATTCTGAGAGGAGATACAAATATATAGAGAGGGATTTAGGTTTACAACGGATACAAAAGCAAAGGCTATGAAAGGGGAGACGTGGCCGGTCAAGGGGAAGAGGAGCGCCTGATTCAAACTTGTGGCTGTGGGTGCGAGATCCTTTTGGCATCTTGACCAGATGCCTTCTTCTTTCCAGCCTTGGACAGGCTGTCTCGGTCAAGCATAAACCCTTATCCGCGAGCCATCTTCTTACTGAGTAACCCCAATGATTAACTTCCTTCTTTTACCCACACCATTTAACCTTGCCTTCTTCCTGCCTTGTAACCCAAGTATCCACCATTGTTGTACGGACCTTAGGTTGTACGGACCAGGTTCATCCGTACAACTTGACCCGGAATTTGCACAAACCCAAAATGGTTTTTGGTCGAGAATAAAGTGTTTTAGGTCGAGTGGTCCGTACGGTCGGCCGTACAATCCGTACAGTCCGTACCGTCCGTACACTCGCCCTAATTTTGCACAAACCTTCCTTTGATCCCAAACATCATTCTGAACCTCTTAGACCTCCTCTCTTTATTAACTCAGATCAACACAAAAGTAAAGGGAATCAAGTTTGAATGGAATTACTCAGTTCTGGTTTGATTTGGACAAGTAGAAGTCACATGGGTGCTTTGGAGAAGCAGCTGGACCTGTCACTATCACACCAAGCTAAATGTGCCTCTTCCTCCAGTCACTTTCTCTTCCTCTGGACGTGCCAGACTGTCCATACCACAGCCTGATCCACACCAGTCTGCCCCAGCCAGTTCTGAACCTGCTCTGATCTCACTTTCTCTACAAATTAGTTATTTAAGTTTTAATGTTTTATTAGTAGTTTATTATGCTTTTAATGTCTTGTAACTTGGCTATAAAGCCCCCACATGTAACCCACGAAATTTCTAAGGAGAATTGAGCCTCCTCCTTCATTATTCTCTCTGTTTCATACACTCTCATATTCTCTCTAAGTCACATACTCTCCATACTCTCAAACTCTCTTAATCTCACTTGAAACTCAGCACTTTCTTCATAACTCTCCATTGCCATTCTCTCACTCTCTCTGATTCCTCCTGAACCAGTAGCTTATTCTCACTTCATCCTCACCATTTAATCCCTATTATCACAGAAGTAAGGTGCTTCCATGGACTTGCCGGCTTCTATAGACGCTTTGTGAAGGATTTTAGCAACATAGCAGCCCCTCTGACTGAAGTTGTCAAGAAAGATGTTGGATTCAAATGGGGAGAAGCACAAGAAGCTGCCTTCCAAACACTTAAAGAGAGCTTACTCAATCTCCTCTCCTTATACTTCCTGATTTCTCTAAAACATTTGAAATTGAATGTTATGCCTCAGGGATTGGTATTGGTGCTGTATTGATGCAGGATAGGAAGCCTATAGCATACTTTAGTGAAAAACTTGGAGGCGCAACCCTCAATTATGCTACCTACGACAAGGAGTTGTATGCATTAGTCAGAGCTTTACAAACATGGCAACATTACCTCTGGCCCAAAGAGTTTGTGATCCACACGGATCATGAATCCCTCAAGTATCTAAAAGGACAAAGCAAGCTCAGCAAGAGACACGCAAGGTGGGTGGAGTTCATTGAGACTTTTCCCTATGTCATCAAGTATAAACAAGGTAAAGAAAACATAGTTGATGCACTATCACGAAGGTATGTACTCTTGAACACTCTTGATGCCAAGCTCTTAGGATTTGAGCAACTCAAAGGTATGTATGAAACTGATAAAGATTTTGGGGATGCATACAAGTCTTGTGCAAAATTTGCTGCTGGGCATTACTTTAGACAGGATGGGTTCTTATTCTATGACAATCGTTTGTGTGTGCCTATCTGTTCTTTGAGAGATTTGTTTGTCAGGAAATCTCATGGAGGAACCCTCATGGGGCATTTTGGAATTGCCAAGACCCTTAAGGTTTTGCAGGATCATTTCTTTTGGCCACACATGAAGAGAGATGTTGAACGAATCTGTGGAAGGTGTACAACGTGCAAACAAGCTAAATCCAAGGTCCAATCTCATGGTTTGTACACTCCATTACCTATCCCTTATCACCCATGGAATGATATCTCTATGGACTTCATTGTAGGATTGCCTAGAACTAGAACTGGAAAGGATTCTATCTTTGTTGTGGTAGATAGGTTTTCAAAAATGGCACATTTCATTGCTTGCCACAAGATTGATGATGCATTACACGTAGCCAACTTGTTCTTTAAAGAGATAGTCCGTTTGCATGGCATGCCTAGAACTATAGTGTCAGATAGAGATGCTAAATTTCTAAGTTATTTCTGGAAGACCCTTTGGTCTAAGCTAGGCACTAAGCTATTGTTCTCAACCACATGCCATCCACAAACTGATGGGCAAACCGAAGTAGTCAATAGGACACTAGGAACTCTTTTGAGAGCATTCATTAAAAAGAACTTGAAATCATGGGAAGACTATTTGCCTCATTGTGAATTTGCATACAATCATGCTATGCATTCTGCTTCTAAGTTTTCACCATTTGAAATTGTTTATGGGTTCAATCCCACCTCTCCTTTGGATCTAATGCCTTTACCTGAGTGTGAAAGAGTTAGTATGGATGGGAAGAAGAAGGATGAGATGGTACAGCAGATTCATGAGCAAGCTAGACGCAAAATTGAAGATAAAACAAAGCAGTATGTCAAACATGCCAACAAAGGAAAACGTGAGAAGATGTTTGAAGTTGGTGACCAAGTGTGGGTACATCTAAGGAAAGAGAGATTTCCAAATGAAAGGAAATCTAAACTGATGCCGCGGGTCGATGGAACTTTTGAGGTCATAAAGAAGATCAGCAACAATGCCTACAAGCTGGACCTCCAAGGTAAGTATGATGTGAGTAATAGCTTCAACGTTACTGACTTGATCCCTTTTGTCGTAGATGAGCCAGATTTGAGGACAAATCCTTTTCAAGAGGGAGGGGATGATGTGATCATGGACCAGCCAACTAATGGAGATGGTGAGCTGATGGACAAACCAATTGATGAAGATGCATTGTCTATTCTAGAAGGGCCTATGACTCGTTCCAGATCAAAGAAGCTCAAGGAAGCTATTGGAGGATTACTTAAGATGTCCCTCATACAAGAAGATTGTCTTGGCCGAAGCTTGATCAACCAAGACACCCTCACCACCATTCAAGCTACCTCTTTATCAAGCTGATCATCAACTAGGCAAGCAACCTAAGTGTGCTCTTTTTCCCTACCTTTGGTTTTGTCCCAATGGGTTTTCTAAAGTTAGGTTTTTAACGAGGCCTTAGTTTGCTTCACAAATCACCTAGTTGATGTATCTTAGGATATGCATGATATGTATGCATATTAGGACCGACCACATTTCTATCTTAGTTTAAGTTTAGACTATGGTTTTTATTTCATTATGATTCTCGAAACCTAAAGGAGCCTGTTCCTTGGTTTCTATTTAAACTCGTGTAAACCTCATTCTAAGGCACGCAGTCTTTTAACATAAACCTTTTGTATTCTCTCTTTCTCTCTGATCTTTGTCGAGTCCAAGAGCTTGCTGGTGAGTCATATCCGGCGACTAAGGGTTCTAGTTTGGTGTGTCATATCCGATCTAGTGCCTAGGAGTATCAAGGAGATCTTCCACACCTCTTTGTGTCACCAATTGATCCACAAGCCTTGGTAAACTTGAGTCTTTTGATTCGTTTACGCAAGGATCTATCCCAAACAATCCAGAGAAGCATCCTAGGAACGTGTTAAAGAGCTTATGGATAACCTTATCCACTCGTCCAAAAGCAAAGGAAGAGCTCTCCTTGACAGCCTGTCTCAAGCATGTGAGCAATATGGACCATGCAATTCAAAAGTCGCGCCTATACTCTTGCTGACTTCACATGCTTGGTCTAAACCTAATTGTAAACCTTATGCTTTCCCATTTCTCTATATATTCAGCTCATTGTCGATTGTAAACATTAAAAAGGGAGTAAAGGGGAAAACCCCTCTCCACTTCCAGAAATAAAAGCTTGTAGTTCTTGGATCGAATCCTCCTTAAGTCTCTCTCTTTCTTAGTCTCTTTAATCTCTCTAAGTCTCTCATACTCTCTGATTCTGATTCAAGTTCATACAAGTAAACCAGAACCCTTTCTATTCATTATCTCGTGTTCATCATTGCCTTAAAGGCTTGTTCATCACACACAAACCCAGATCCACATACTCTGGTGAAAATCCAACATGGTATCAGAGCCAGGTTCATCAGAACTTGGTGTCTAGCTTCCGAAAAGATCAAGGCTTTCTCTCCTGCCATCAAAACCCAGAAAGGAGCTTCCTTTCCAGCCGGTTCATCCTCTACAAGAAGGTGTTCATCCATAAACCCAGAAGCTGCTCTTGAAGTCCCATGCTTTCTCATACCGTCCAGAAGAAGGGAGAGCCTCGGATCCAGGAGTTATGGAGTTTATTAGCTACCCTCTTCATCAAATCAAGTCCAAGGCATGTTCTTATTCAAAGACCAGGAAGAAAGGTGAAAGCTTTCACCTTGTTACTGGTGGGGGCGACCAAAGTATGAAGAAAGGTGGGGACTTTGGGCATGGAGATTCCAAGGGAAGGTCCATGGAAGAAGGAGGTGTTGGGTCGCAACCAAGAGCTCCTGATCTTGCCATGAATCAAAGGTGTTCAAGGAACTAACACTAGTTCCTTGTTTGTAAGAACCTACTGTCCCTTGTATAAAGCTTGATACTTTATGAACTGAATGTGTTGTGTGATGTGTTTGAGACCTGAGGATGTGTTTAAGATTGCTAGATATGAAGTTTAGAATCTATCCCAGGATGTTTAGATGACTCGTTTTGAATGGTTGAGTGTTTTAAAGTGCTTGCTCCAGTTCTAAGTGTTGCTTGACATGATATTAGATAGCATGTTCTGAATCTGCTTGCATACATGAATAGAAACTGATTTAAAGTGAAGCATTTGGGTCTGGTGTTTTGAAATGGCATTGATGCTTAGTCTCTGTTCTTATGAATGTCTTGCTAGGATGATAGATAGTTGTATCCAATCCGTTTTGCATTCATGAAGTAAATGGGTTAAGGCTGTTGCATACTCTTGTCATTGGGGCTGCCTTAAGGTTGAGACACCTAGACTGATGTCTAAGGGTCGTTTAAGGCAGGGAATGGTTGCCTAAGTGCTTTGTGGTAGCATTTAGAGAGTGGTAAGCTTGCATTAGATGGATCTCAATGATAATGAGATGCTGTCTAAGTGCAAAGCTTGTGACATTGGTGATCAAACTTGATGATTAGTCAAGGTTTGATCCCAATGCAAAAGTGTCTTAACTCGTTTGGAGTTTGAGTGTTGTTTCAGGTTCACATGTAGTGTCTCTTGTTCAACACCAATCCGGAACAAGAGGAAGGCTTGATCCATTGTGTGGAGCAATGGGAATGTTCTTGGTGTAGTAGCCGGTTATAAGAAGCGCAGACCAAGAAGGTTGATGAGCTCCTGGTTCAAGGCACACAAAAAGAAGAGAAGGTCATCACTGAAGCTTGAGGAGGCCGGTGACCTGAGGGTACTTGAAGCTGAAGACATGAAGGTGGACCAGTGGTTTAAGCGCAGCTGTTGGGGTGGTGTGCTCCTGGTTTGAATGCTCATTCAGGCTCACTTTCAAGCTTGAACCTAGACTCAATTCAAGCTTGTGGTGGGGACTTGAGTGAGCTACCTGATGATCTAAGTTCAAGACCTGGTTCCTCCTCACCATTGCACCAGGAATAGAAGATGGAGCCATCTGGGTTTAGACACTGGTGAGTCTAGACAAGAGAGTGGTCAGATCACTCTTGGCTGTGTGAAGAAGAAGGTGACTCTACAATGCGGCTTCTGAAGTGAGGTGGTTGAAGAGTTAGCTGAGGTATCTTCCAGCATTCCATTCAAGGTGGCGAGATCAGAAAGGAGTGGGCAGTGGTGTGTTGATCAAGATCATGAAGCTGTCCTTCCAAGCTTGACTTGTTCCACATGGTCAAGCTTGAGGGGGAGTATTGAGAAGCTTCAAAGATCTGTGAAGATGGAGTCCTTGGTGGTCATTCAAGAAGAAGAAGCAACCAAGGCAGAGAATGAAGATGGTAATCAATGGTGTGAGTAGCTGGTCATCCGAGCACTTAACCCAACAAGAAGTTGGGTGAAAGGGGGAGAGACCAAGATCAGTATGAGATGAGCTAGATGATCTCAAGAAGGGTTAGTGGTGAGCAATCCAAGTCGGATTAGCTTACACCACAGTTAGGCCATGATCCAGAGTTCTTTGTGTTCACCACACTGGTTGAGACACAAAGAACTCACTGGCCAATCCCTAGGCCTTGAAGGAGCTTACTCTTTTCCTTATGACGGTTTTATCCCTAAGGAGGGTTTTCTCTCATAAGGTTTTTAATGAGAAGTGACTTCAAGGTTCCAAGCTTGACTTAGGATCACTAGATTCAATCTTGAGGGGGAGTGTTAACTTGAAGAGTTTACAATAAAACAAGTATGAACCTGTGAGACATGAGATGGAGCAAAGAAGATAGTGTGGTGTGAAGGATGTTGTGCAAACGAGTATGGAGAAGGCTGTGGATAGCTTCTAAGTGTGCAAGAGACT
The DNA here is from genome assembly GCA_905132765.1 of Moricandia arvensis. Taxonomy (NCBI): domain Eukaryota; kingdom Viridiplantae; phylum Streptophyta; class Magnoliopsida; order Brassicales; family Brassicaceae; genus Moricandia; species Moricandia arvensis. Next base: position 17,437 of record CAJHQP010010141.1, read on the forward strand.
GAGGAACATCATTGAGAAGTCTAAGGAAGAACTTGGGAAGCTTTGGTGAAGAGTAGGGATCAAATGGGCAAGGTTTGGGTGAGTTGTACGGATGGCCGTACGGACTGTACGGACCGTACGGATCCGTACGGACCAAACTCGACCCAAAACCATTTAGACTCGACCATTTGATCCTTGAAGATAAGTTTGAGGCTTGGGAAGGTTAGGGCACATCAAGTGACCCTAAAAAGACCAAGACATGTAACCCAAGGCAACATCTAGACGTGTGAGGCAAGAAAGGTTTAGGAAAGGCAAAGACTTGCTATCCAAGGGAGGTTTAGGCGAGTAAGGAAGATGCTTAGGATATTCCATCTGCAAAAAGGAAGAGGAGAGGAAGTTTCCAGGAAGGTGCTGAGTAAAGGTGACCGTTTATGGATAAGGTTATCCACTTCCCATAAAGCAAAGGAAGAGCTTATGGATAACCTTATCCACTCGTCCAAAAGCAAAGGAAGAGCTCTCCTTGACAGCCTGTCTCAAGCATGTGAGCAATCTGGACCATGCAATTCGAAAGTGGCGCCTATACTCTTGCTGACTTCACATGCTTGGTCTAAACCTAATTGTAAACCTTATGCTTTCCCATTTCTCTATATATTCAGCTCATTGTCGATTGTAAACATTAAAAAGGGAGTAAGGGGGAAAACCCCTCTCCACTTCCAGAAATAAAAGCTTGTAGTTCTTGGATCGAATCCTCCTTAAGTCTCTCTCTTTCTTAGTCTCTTTAATCTCTCTAAGTCTCTCATACTCTCTGATTCTGATTCAAGTTCATACAAGTAAACCAGAACCCTTTCTATTCATCATCTCGTGTTCATCATTGCCTTAAAGGCTTGTTCATCACACACAAACCCAGATCCACATACTCTGGTGAAAATCCAACATTCTAGAGAGAGAGAGCCGTCAAGAGATAAAAGAAACTCGTGGTTTATTGATTGCTTGAGTACAATAGGGTTAGGAGAACCCTTTAAATAAAAGAAACCAGAGAACAGGCTCTCTAGGGTTTCGAAAATAATAAAAAGGAAAACTATAGTTTAAAAATAACATAAGCTTTAAAATGTAATAAAATGTGAACTTCTACTAGTCTTGGGCCGAGATAGAGCCTAAGTGATGTGTAAGACAAGTTGTGGACTCGTTAAAAACCTTCCTCCGGAAAACCTCATGGGACAAAACCAAAAGCAAGGAAAAGAGCACGCACCAAGTGTCTTGCCTAGACACTAACTCAGCTTGATGTAGAGATGGCTTGAATGGTGATCAAGACATCTCGGATCAAACCTTGTCCAAGACTCTCTTCTTGTTGTGGATGTGAAGTGCGTAATTCAACAACATTATCCTTAAGTTTGTTGACTCTGGAACGAGTCATGGGACCTTCTGGAATGGCTAGAGCATCATCACCAGGCTGCGGGTGCATTGTGGCTTCATGTGGCTCATCTAGACTCTCCTTTTTCTTCTTAGTGATCCGGTCCATGATCACATCATCTAAGCTCCCTTTATCCTCTTTAGTAAGCTGGTCCATGATCACATCATCCCCTCCCTCTTCAAAAAGATTTGTCGTCAAATCTGTTTTACCTGCAATAGAGGGGACCAAATTAGTAGCATCAAAGTTTAGAATCAGGTTACACTTACCTTGCAAGCCTCTTTGATAGGCATTGTTTCTGATTGGTTCGGATATGTAGAAGGGACTGATCCGTTTGATTCCTGATTCATTACTCAAACCTGCATCATACTCTTTGACACACAATAAGTTAGCACATAAAACTTTATCATAGAGTAAGAGCAATAGTTCAAATCCTTTTCTGCTCGGTTTTGGCTTGTATGTTGCATTTGGAGGTGCTTCTTTGATGATGATGAAGCAAGTGACGCCTTGGTGTTAAGTTGAGGTATCTAGTTTGTGTGGAATAGAGAGAAGGAGGAAAAGAGAGGGGTTTGAGTCGACCTTGTCCGTACAAGGCCGTACAGGCCGTACAAGGCCGTACAGGCCGTACAAGGCCGTACAGGCCGTACGGGCCGTACAAGGTTGACCCAAAAGAGCTTTAAACCATGTTTTGGTAATGTGCAAAAATAGGGTTGTCCGTACAGGAAAAAGTTACTGAGGTGAAAAAGGTAAAAAGGTAAAAGAGGAGTTACTTACCATGAGAAGATCGAGTGGTTAACTTGGAGTGAAAGAAAGGGTTTGGGTCGGGTAAACCTTGAAGCTTTAGGCGCCAAGGTTACCGTTTGTAGAT